>JAFBJS010000444.1:152199-162560 GCA_016785265.1 Paraplagusia blochii
GGGTACAGGGGGTAGGGGGGCGGCGGATGCTGTTGTTGACCTCAGACCATTTGCATGTTAAGTGGAGAGAGTTCACATTGATTCACAGCCAAATGAAATGCAATGGATTTCAATAGAGGATGTTGTTCTTTACAAGGACTTCACAGAGAGAGGATTGGATTAGGATTAATAGACAAATCCCCTGTGAGCAGGAAACACAGGACTGGACTGGCCTGGACCGGACTGTGTCAGAGAATACATGGACAACGCTGTGTGTGGACTGAGTGCTCTTTAACAACCGAGACACCGTAGAAAACAGCAACAACAGCAACACCACTGCACTAAAAACACCTTCCACATGTCACACTTTCAGGCAGTGTAAGGTGACAAGGTGTGACAAGCATACACAACAGACTGGACTGGACTGTAGTGCCATCTACAGGCAGGGAAGTACAAACATTTCAAATAATATAAAACACCATAAAAACTAAGAAAAGCTGCAGACTGCACCTGTCATTCTTTGAATTTCCACTGCCCCTACTGACCAGGAGTGGTACAGCAGCAGCTTCAATGGTCTCCATCGGGGCAGCAGGTGAGGCTGGTTTGAATCCCATCTGATTCAACACAGAGAGTTCCTCTGTCCAACACTGAGTTTCAGGTTGGTCCCCACCAGGAGAAGTGTGTATGTGTGTGTGTGTGTGTGTGTGTGTGTGTCCTCTCAGCCACTGAGGGACCAAACAATTCTCTTTATCACTGGACTGATAACAGGCTGCGCACACACACACACACACACACACACACACACACACACAGGCCACTAAATAACTAATTAGCTTTTCTCTGGAGATGGGGGCCTCGGGGTTTGTGGTGGTGGGGGGTGTTGACCCATTGCTCTGACAAAGGCAGCTGCATTTTAATGTAAAAAAAATGAAATCAATAAAGGCAGGGGTGGAGGGTGGGTGGAGTGTCAGGCAAATAGAAAGCCCCCCCTTAACATTAACAATTATAGTGATTAACAGTGATACGCTGAGCTCATTATTCACAGGGGGGGGGGCGTAGGGGGGAGGAGATAAGCTTCTTTATTGTAGAGGGCCGTTTCACAGGGGAGAGTCGTTCATCATCTGGGCGGGGGGTGGGGGTGGAGGGGTTACTACAATTAAAAACACGCAGTGACCTTGTGACTGGAAGAACCAGCAGAGGTGGAGGAATGAAACCAGGAGAAGAAACACGACCACAGCCTCAACCCCCAGCCCAAAACAAACAGAATCGTGGGTAAGAGAAACAGACAGACTCAAAGTCCAGGTGGACCGGTGTACAGGTGGACCAGTGTCCAGGTGGACCAGTCTACAGGTGGGCCAGTGTCCAGGTGGACCAACGTTCAGGTGGACCAGTGTCCAGGTGGACCAGTCTACAGGTGGACCAATGTTCAGGTGAACCAGTGTCCAGGTGGACCAACGTTCAGGTGGCGAGTGTACAGGTGGACCAACGTTCAGGTGGACCAGTGTACAGGTGGACCAGGCCAAAGTCCTCTAACTACACAGAGAGAGTGTAGTTAGATGCTCATATCAAATGCAGACATTTTTATATCAAAGGTTCTGAGACAAAGAGATGATTGGACAATAACCTTCTATATCTCTATATGTTTGTACATTATATAACATCCTTTCTCTTACCCTCTCCCTCCCCTTCTTCTTCCCCATCCTCTTCCTCCTCTTCTTCTTGTCCTTCATCCTGCTCGTTTCTCTCTGCAGGAACCTGGACAACTCATATGTTCCAGCTGGTATTGGTCTCTGGATGATGTGTTCTGGTCCAGTGTCAGTGGACCTTGTGGCTGATTGTTCTACTGACACTGAACCACCTCTGATCTCTAACAAGTCCATAAAGTTCCATTTAACATCTCAAAATCTCTTCCCCTTCTCCTTTTCTCCTGATCTTCCTCCTCTTCTTCCTTTTCCTCTTCCTCTCTTTCTTCATCCTCTCCTTTAGCCGCTCTTTCCACCTTTTCTTGTTCTCTCTCGTCCTCTCCCTCTCTTTTCCTCCGTTTTTCTTTCGTTCTTCCTCTCCCTCTCCCTCTTCCTCCCCCTATCCTCCTCCTCTTTCTCTCCCACTTCTTCTCCCCTCTGGTTGGAGTCAGTGGTGGAGGTAGTTCCATTGTCACCTCTCTCTTCTATCTTCTCCATCTTAATAAGAGCTCAGCTCCTCCACAGCGCCTCCTGCCTTTAATTATGACGTATTGATCGTCTTGTTAGCTCTCGTTGGTTCTAATGAAATCTATTGTTACCGCTATTTCTGACCCCCCCCTCAAAGCCCCCCCACCTTTGTGTGGTCCTGGGACCTTTTGTGCGTGTGTCTATATATATATATATATATATATATATATATAGAGAGAGAGAGAGAGAGAGAGAAAGAGAGAGAGAGGGGGGGAGAAAGCTTTAGGAAAATTTAACCCGTCTGCCTGTGTCTGTCTGTCTGTCTGTCTGTCTGTCTGTCTCCCTCTCTAAAAGGTGCTGCTGTCACCGTTTATCTGCTGTTTCCTGATTCCTTTCCATCGACTCTCAACCAATCAATTCACTAAATGATGCAATTATACCCCCGCCCCCTCTGCTGCCCCCAACACATCCACATTTAAAGTTGAGAGGTTTATTTTGGATCAATCCAGACCACTTTGTGTGCAAATGACACAATTGAATGGGAGGAGGAGGAGCAGGAGCAGGAGGTCCTCTGAGAGGAGGAAAAGGAGATCCTGGAAGAGAAAGCAGAGGAGGAGGAGGAGGAGGAAGTGAACACACACTCAGGAGGCTGGCCCCACCCACGTCCACTGCAGCAGGGCCTCATTTGTGCTCATGAACCCGCCTTCTGGAGAGGTTGTGTAACACAGGTGTGTGTGTGCTCAGTAACAGGTTCAACTGTGTTTTACTTCAACAAGACTCTCTAACTCCACCAGTGTATCCAGTGTCAGTACTGGACCATGAACTGAACCACGTATGTTGGGACGGGCTGGTACATGTGGGCCTATGAAGTGTGGTCCATTTGTGTTTTGTGTTTTTCTACGAACACCCTCACGTAACAGAGACTCAAAGACCAGTTCCAGTTTTTTTTCAACATAGGTCTGCATGACATTTACTTTGAAAATCCAGCTATATAAATGTCAGTGTCATGGCAGCAACTGGTACAAAATGAGTCTCTAATTCCCGGACCGTGTGTATCGTTGGTTTTTTCCTCCTGAAACCTTAAACACAGTTGTGATTCTACTCCGCTCCAGACCCACGGGGCCCTGAACGCCTCACAGGCTGACAGCTCAGCGGTAGCACGGTGCCTTAAAGGAGTCATTCACCCCAATCCCTGTCTGACCCTGACCGTTGGCCTCCGCTCTCACTTTCCAACACCAGTCAAGTAGAAAACACTGTGATCCCAGGCCGTCACTGCTGCCCATATATTCCCAGCAGCAGCAGCAGCAGCAGCCATGTTTGAGTGGTCAAGGCTGCTGCTGCTGACTGACTGCAGGGATGATGGATGGCGACCGGCTCGGCTGTGCATCATGTACTAAACACAGAGTACACATGAGCGGCGACTGCAGAAATCACTGAGGGAAATAAAACACAGCCTCCACGCTACACCTTGTCACTGCAGGCCTGTTGCAGCAGACAGGGGGCGCTCCTGACCTTTACTCGCCAGACGTTCAACATCGAAAAATTACCAGAACCAACAAGCAGTCACCTGAACAAAGAAACTGCAACTGTTACAGACTAGTACAGTGAGTCTCTGCCAAATGCAGTGTGCCTGTTACAGCGCCCTCCCCTGGCTCGTGGAAGTTAGTGCAGTGGATTTTACTTTGTGTTTCACAGAAGAAAAAAAAACACACACAAGTCTGTATCTGTTCTGGAGACATGTCTCCATCTACAACCCCCCCTGCAGGAGAAAGAATGAAATGAAAATGAGTTTAAAATAAAGGTGAACAGAAAGAGTGACGAGTAGGTGAGGAGGAGAGAAGAGGACAGAGGAGAAAAAAGCAGAAACATGCAGCTCTGGAGAAAAGGAGTATCAGGAAGAGGCGCAGGCGGAGGAGGCCCAGTAAATCAGCCAGTCCTGTGTCAACACCTCCCACCAGCTCCTCCCTCTCCCCTCCTCCCCCTCCCCAACCTAGGGGCTTCTGAAGGCAGTGAAGTGAGAATAACAAATGGCCGTCATTGGCCAGGCACAAAGCTATGATTATAATTATCACATCCCACACTGACCTTGCATAAACCTTAATCCTTCTCCAATGGAGCATTTAAATAGGCTGCCAACAGCCTCAAAGATGAGGGGTGAGGGCTGGGGGGTGGGGGGGGGTGGGGGGGGGGGGGGGGGGGGGGGGGTACAGTGAAAAAACACCAAGAGGAAGGAAAAAGAAGGAAGGAAGAGGAGCAGAGAGAGGAGGAGCAGCAGTTCAACAATAATAAGCAGAAGACATTGAACGGAGGGGGACCTACAGGGAGACAAGGAGTAGACCCGGGGGGGCCGGGGGGGGGGGGGGGCCCAGGGGGGGGGAAAAGGGGGGGTAATTGGGGGGACAAGGAGGAGACCTAGAGTGGAGTCACGGAGGACACAAGTGGGGAGACAAGGAGGAGACCTGGGGGGGGGCAACTAGGGGAGAGAGACAGAGACAAGGGGGGGGTCTAGGAGGGGTCATGGGGGGGCAAGGAGGAGACATGGAGGAGAAATGGGGGGAGACAAGGATGACATAATGGTCATAGGAGGAGACCTAGGGGAGGCAAGGAGGAGAGGGGGAGACAATAAAAAGACATGGGGGTCGGGGGGACAAGTAGGAGAGCAAAAAAAATGGACTGAGATTATTTATCAAAGTGAGACAGAATTATCAGCAGAGATGGAAAAAGTCTGGTCCTCGGCGCCCCCTTGTGACTGTGTTCAATCATCTACATCGTCGTGATCTTCCCTGACAGTCACACTGTCCAAGACTGAGGGATCAGTCCAGTCTGTAGACTGTCCTCTTGTCCAGTGTTGATGGTCAAACCCCGGAGACAGGAGAGAGGAACAGTAGAGCAGGGTCAGTGATGTGTCCACTGTCCTCTCGGTCAACAAAGATACACAATAATCCTGAACCGCTGACAAGGAACCTACTACAGTATGTCCAGTTGCCCTTGAAGTATCTGATTTTGGACAGTCCAGTTCAGTCCAGTCCAGACCAGACCAGGGGTGGTCCAGGAAGTGGACATGGGTCTGAAGGGTTAGTTACCACTGAGCCCCTCAAACCATGTGACCCTGCTCAACTCTCTGTTATTCTTGTTACTCCTGACGGCAAGAAGAGAAGTGATCTTCTTCATCATCATCACTTCCATCTTCATCATTATCACCCTGTTCATAATTATTAACATCATCATCACAATCTTCATCATCTCGTCCATCTTCATTATTGTTAACATCATCATCACCTCCAGCATCATCATCTCCATATCCATCTTCATCATTTTTATCGTCAAAGTCATCATCATCACTTGCATCTTCATCTCTATAACCATCATCATCATTATCACCATCACCACTATCGCTAGGGTAACCATCGACATCTTCACCATCATCATCATCATGATCATCATCATCGTCATCACTCACAGTCAGGTTTTAACAATTCAGACAGATTAGCATCAGACAATAGATGCTAAGTGGGAATATGGAGACCTATTTCAGTGATCTGGACCAGACTGGACCAGACTGGACCAGACCGTGGTATTGAGACAGTTCTGAGTGAAGTCGGCAGCAGAAGGAGAGGAGGAGACAAACAAGGAATCTCCAAATGGGTTCTGGTGTTTGATTCTTTGCCATAATTACAGTTGCACAGTTCCTAAATTTAATCAACCTCCTGACCATTTGCTGTTCTCCTCCAGCGTCCACCTCCTGCTGAGGTCGACATTGGTTTGATGTTGGTGTTGTGAGATGAAAGTCAGCAGGCAGCAGATGGGAAATTTCACACTTTACCTTTTAATCATTTAACGCCTGCAATTTTTTACATTTTCTAAAAGCACAGACAGCCGTGTGTGTGTGTGTGTGTGTGTGTGCAGAGTTCACTGTTCTTTTTTCCTGCTGCAGAGCTTATAAACATCTTTGGATGTGAAATCCATATCACACGCTCACAAGTCTCAGCCATAAAAATAAAACCATTCCAGCTTTTACTACATTAACGTCGTCTTTAGGAGCAGGTGGCGTTAATGGTCTGTGGTAAAAAGAAAATATATATGGAATCAAGGAATTGTTGTAAAGAAACATTTTCTAGAATAAATGTTTCTAATACAGAATTTGGTTGGGAGTTATATTCGGGTTTGCGTCTGCAGGAAGTGATCTCACAGTTTCCCTCGCTCTGTTTGACACTTGATATGCACTTCACCTGCCGCACTGACGTCTGTAAACTTCGACCATCAAATGTGCTCACCTGGTTCCAGCTTCCTGATTGTCATAGGTCGGTGCAGTCTGGACCTTCTGCCAGGTGCAACGGCTGCGTCACTTCAGAGTGAGCAGCTGCTCATCAAGCTAAGAGGAGGAGACGTCCACGGACACGACACTTGATTGGTCGTCTGGGAGCCCAGCTGACGCAGCCATGCGTTGTATTGGTTCCGCCGGTCACAGTGGTGACAGAGACGACGTTCTCCAGCTGAGCTAATGTCTTCTGACTACAGTGGGATGGAGTGATGAGAGAGTACAGTTAACAAGAAGATCAACAGTGACAACTCACCGATGACTAACTCCATTATCCTCCGTCCTCCTCCTTCAGCCTTTTCCTCTAATTTGTCTCCTCTAATCTAACCTCCATTTAAGCAGACAGGACAAAGTCAGATTCACCACGACGGTCGGAAGAAATTACATTTGCGGGACGGCCCGGAAGGACTGGGCCGTAACTCCATGTGAAGGCTGGAAATGATTGAGATATTCATTATCTGTCCCGGTGATTTCATTATGGAGAAACCACCATGTGTGTTCAACTAACAAGAACCTGAAGACATGTGGTGGAACATGGTTTCACCACAAGAGCCATGTGTAATGTTCATCCAAGTTAAAAGGCTAACCCTAACCCATCCTTTCATCAATTCTTTCATTCTTTTATCCAACGTTTCGTCCAGTGGGAAGTGACCCCCCTGTGTCCAGCAGTGAAGGATGGGGTCAGAGCCATACACACTCACTCTCTGAGTTTGACTGAACCATAGAGACCGGACCGGGGTGGTGGTGGTGGTGGGGGGGGTTGCTGGTCGACCAAACTCCTGCGATTCTACCTCTACTGGTGTAATGTGATGCTGCTGTTTGTCACAGAGCCACCCCCCCACCCACCCCCCACCCCCTCCACCGGCGCCCGGCTGCCTTTGAGATGCAGATCGGGGCTAATTAATTCTCATGTTTAAGGGAATTAAACATTATAGTGGAGAAAAGAGCATTCTGCTGGGGCGGCTTTGAGCGTCCCCAGATAAAGGGGGGAGGGATCTGCTCCGTGACAGACAGATATTTATTCACATTTCTCTCAGGCAATTTTATTTGGCTGTGTAAAATGAGGAGATGAGGTGAGAGAGCGCAGCCGGGGACGAGGGCTAATAGAAAACAATGAGCGCTGTTTTATTCTCCTCCGTCAGCACTCTCTCTGCCTCCGCCTGTGTCGGCCACACAAAGAGCAGAGACAAAGAGAGAGTGCAGCGAGGCCAAGTGGCTGCTCTAAAACACATCGCAGCTTATTAACCTCAACACACACACACACTCGCAGCCACATCAGTCAGTGACGACTGAGGTTGGACTCAGCTGAACACCAAGAACACCAGGCAGAAGCAGGAGCAACACCATCAACGTGATCGCCTCAAATTTCACACAGAAGAAGATTTTACTCATAGAAAATGAAAGTAAATGGGAAAATACAGGACACTGACCAGTATTTCTCTTCTATTCCATTCTGTGTGTGTGCGCACGCTGATAGACATCAGAGCCAGATAGCTGAAAGCTAAATGCATTAAAAGAGGAGAGGAGGACATTAATCTAAAGAAAATTAAAATCCCGAGCTGTGAGTTTAGGAGGGAAAACACACTTCAGATAAGGAAAGGGGAGGAGAGGAGAAGGATGAGGAGAGAGGAGGGGAAGGGAGGAGAGGAAGGTGGAGGAGGTGAAGAAGAGAGAGGAGAGAAGAGGTGAGGAAGAGTGATGAAGGACTGGAGAACTTGTATGAAGGAGGTGACAACAGAGACAACAGAATGGCTCCATGTGGACCGTGTGTGTCTTTCTGCAGCAGATGTAGATAGAGCGCAACCTTGTGGTCAGAACCATTAATAACACCGAGTTAACTGGGAGTAGGATGGGCTGAGGAGGGGCGTGGTTATTGGGGCAGCCTGTTGTCAACACAGTGTTTTGGACTGATCCACTGAGTCACTGAGTCAACGATCAACTAAGTCACTGATCCACTGAGTCACTGAGCCACTGACCCACCGTGTGCTCACAGAAGGCAATGACATCACACATTCTCCAACTCTGTGTTTCAGATGGGGGAGGAGGGGGTGTGCAGAGGGCTACGAGAGGTTTAAGCAGGTGGAGGAGGAGGGGGCCGGGGGGTAATCTCTTCAATATTGTCTCCATGAAATTGACATTTGACAGTAATCGTGTGGCCAGTCTGTCCTGCACTCTGATTGGTCAATGTGTTTGCGTACAGACACGGTTTGAGCGGTTCCACATTCTGAGGCTGAATCAGACAATTACCGCAGCAGAACACTGTGCGATGGGCGTTGGACTGGACCCCTCAACCCCTGACCTCCATTGTTCTCCATTGTTCACCTGGTGTGACGCTAACGACCCTCGTCCCTAATCTAGCAGGATTGGGACGCGCACACGTGGACACCAGGAGCTTCACAGTCAACCTGTGATGTCCTCCTCCTCTTTCAGACATTCCTCACTTTCCTTGAGGAGAACCTTGGACTGGACCTACAGCCATGCTCCACTGATTAAACCTAATAATTAGCTGTGTGTGATTGTTATCATGGCGTTGAGGTCATTCTCTTCTCCACCAATCAGCACTCTGCTCCCTGCGGGCAGACACTAATTAAAATCAATAGTCTCCTCAGACTGACACTGAGGCTGCAGCGACGACAGACGACCAGCAGGAGTTCAAAGGAGCACTGACACAACACCACGGACGCTGCTGTCACCGCCACTGACAAAGACTTCAAAGTCTTAGCAGCGCGCGAGTGTGTGTGTGTGTGTGTGACAGATGAAGGAAAAGAGAGGGAAAAGGACACAGGGTCAGGTGACCTGCAGAGCAGATAAACACCCCGGTACACTACGGTACACCACAGTACACTACAGTACGCCCTGGAGTCAGGACCAGAACAACAACATGCCTCACTCAGTGTTTTCCCTGAACTGCTGTCATTTATTATATGATGGAGAGAATGAATGTGTGTGTGTGTGTGTGTGTGTGTGTGTGTGTGTGAGATGGGGTCATCAACAGCAGAGTGGATACATTGTGTTGTGTAGATAAAAGATTTTCGTGGACAGATCAATAGTCCATATCAGCTGCTGTTAAATTACTGATAACACTATTTGCTTTATTTGCTCTTTTCCTCCTGCACACACACACACACACACTCATAAACACACACACACACACACACACGCGCGCGCACACATAAACACACACACACACCATATTTCTCTGCTGTTAGATCTCACAGTTAGGTGTTCCTCTCAGGATGGTAGAACTTCACCATTAGCACCGTCTGAAGATTCAATGAACTGGTCCATTTATATATAACATGGCTGAAGGTGGGGAACTCTCCATCCTTCAAGACCTCCGCAACCTGTGGACCTCACTATCCTTCTCATCCTAAACCACTCGAGAACCTCGAGGTCTATTTGGACTTCTCCATCCTTCTAAATTTCCCTAACCTTCTGGACCTATCCATTCTCCTGGACCTCACCACCCTGTGGACCTCTTAACCCATTTGGAGCTCACCATCCCTCAGGACTTCATCATCTTTCTAGACCTCTCCATCATTTAGAACTTAGTAACTTTCTAGACCCGTCTGTCCTTCTGGATCTTAACAGCCTTTGGAACACCATCACCTCACCATCAATTGAGACCTTCACAGCCTGTGGACCTCACTGTCCCTCTAGCCCTGAACAGCCTGTTGAGCTCAAAGTCTATCTGGACCTCTCCATTTCTCTGGACTTCACCAACCAGTGGATCTCACCGTCCTCCAAGACCTCACCAACCTAATGGTGCCGAGTCAAACCTAGTCCAACTAGTCTTACTAGTCCATTCTTCTACTTTTTAGTCCAAGGTGATGATCAGAGAGTAGACGTCACAGAGAGTTGCGTCCTCCGGACTCGACCCCAGGACTGAGATACAGATCAGACGTGAGAAACAC
>JAFBJS010000444.1:163769-242035 GCA_016785265.1 Paraplagusia blochii
CTCTGATGGAGTCCTCTGGACCTGTGACGGAGTCTTCTGGACCTCTGATGGAGTCTTTTGGACCTGTGATGGAGTCATCTGGACCTGTGATGGAGTCCTCTGGACCTGTGATGGTGTTCTGACCTCTTTGGACAGCTGATGGAGTCCATTGACTTTGGATTTCTGCTGGAGTCTTCTGGACCTGTGATGGAGTCATCTGGACCTCTGATGGAGTCATCTGGACCTCTGATGGAGTCCTCTGGACCTGTGATGGAGTCTTCTGGACCTCTGATGGAGTCTTCTGGACCTGTGATGGAGTCATCTGGACCTCTGATGGAGTCCTCTGGACCTGTGATGGAGTCATCTGGACCTGTGATGGAGTCCCCTGGACCTGTGATGGAGTCATCTGGACCTCTGATGGAGTCCTCTGGACCTGTGATGGAGTCATCTGGACCTGTGATGGAGTCATCTGGACCTGTGATGGAGTCATCTGGACCTTTGATGGAGTCTACTGGACCTCTGGATGGAATCCTGGACCTCTGGATTTCTGATGTAATCTCCTGGACCTCTGATGGAGTCCTCTGTACTTGTGACAGAGACACAGAGCTGTGAGTCCTCTGGTCTTCTGGACCTCTGGACATCTGATGGAGTCCTCTGGATTTCTGATGGAGTTCTCTGGACTTGTGACTGTGTCATCTGGACCTGTGATGGAGTCCGGACCTCTCTGATGTAGTCTTCTGGAGCTCTGGACATCTGATGGATTACAGAACTACAGAAGAAATAAAGAACACCTCTGTTAAAGTGCATCTCACACCAAGCTGCAGACTGGTCCAGACTGGTCCAGACTGGTCCAGCCTCAGGGCCGAGACAGGTGGTGGAGTCTTCGGCGTCCATGCCGTCGATCCTCCTGCTCTATGACCACGTCACGTGTTATTCGGAGACATGGTTGGAGGAAGGGATGTTGGGGCGGTCAACCGAGACCAACTCTGACCCTTAGGTCTGTAGTTGCTGCTCATCACAATGTGACCTGGAGGACAGAAAACCTACACAACATTAAAGACATCATAGACAAAAGTATCACCAGGATCTTCATCTTCAGTCTTTAATTAGGAAACAGTGGAAGAAGATGTTGACGAAACCATTACGATTGCTATTCCCACCTTGGCCTCTTGGAGACGCTACATGTCTTCGATGGCAGCGGGAAGTCTTTCTCCCGACGGTCAGACATGGTGATTGGAAAAGTCCTCGTTCATTGGCGGATGTAACTTCCGCTTTAGCAACATGACGCAGTGCAGCAGTGCGCCAAAGTTTGAAGCAACCACGGGCTTGTGGAGCGTGAGACCCTGTTAGGAAGAACGACCGCGGGTCAGCTGATGACCCCATCACCGGGGACTGGAGGAGAACCGCGGGAGTTTCTAACTCTGCCCTGAGCTCCGGAAATGTCCCGCTCAGACCGCAGGTGGACCGCGTAGCAGCTCTGCGCGGAGGTCCACGTCTGTCCTTCTTCGGAGGAACCGGAGCGGCTGCTCTGGAGGAATGTCCCGAGAACAGGGGGGGGCGGGGTGTGGGGGGCGTGACGACACGAGCCTCGACGGTAACAAGTGTGAGAGCGGCAGCTGCAGCTGCTAATTATAGTAATTATGATTCATTAGAGCTGAGGTTAATTTAATAAAGAGGAGGTTGAACAGAGCTCGTTAACCTTCATTAGACTGAGAGACTGAGAGAGGGAGACAGGGAGGGAGAGGGTCAGTCTCTCTCTCTCTCTGTTTATTTAATCACACCTCACTGAACACATTTATCTGATTTTCTAATAAAAAAAAAAAACCTTCAGTAAATTAACACTGTAATAGAAACAGTAATAGTAATCAGATTACTGTAATAACGGCAATACAGTACAATAAAAAATACTTATGAGACAGTTACCATGGAATGTGGAAGGCGGGGGTTCTGTCTGTCTGTCTGTCTCTCTGTCTGTCTGTTCGTTTCGGTCTCTGTCGGTGTTTAAGTCCAATATTTCCCAGGTAACTTAGCGGCGGCTGCAGTGAAGACGTCGACTGTGTGAAAATAAAGTCATAAAGCGTGCGGACGGAAGTAGATTAAAAGGCTCGTAATGGGTTCGGCTCTCTGATTGGCTAATCATGTTTCATTATTTCAGTCATTATTTTGCTCAACTTTTAATTTTGCCCCCCCTCCGGATCATTGAGCAAGGCAATTACTGAGCTGACCTTGTGTTTGTGTCGGGGGGGCGCGGGGGGGTCGCCGCTCCTTTTATCCTCTCACCCACACACACACACACACACACACTCCTATGTATGTATGAATGTATGTGTGTGTGTGTGTGTGTGTGTTCAAAGGCTCCACCGCCGGGACTCAAACCCAGAGTCAATGGAATATAAAGTATTAGAATAAAGACGTCGCGTGTTAAATCAAAATCCAATTCTGTGCTCTATTATTTTCTGGCATAGTAATGACGCCGAGGATTAGGAATCAATATTTCACTTCAGCCGGGACATTACCGCCTTTATTCAGGCCGTAATTGAGTTTGGAGGCGAGGAGCTGCCCCGGAATCTGCATAAGAGATAAGAGCGTGGAGTGAAGGCATTCACGCCACGGTTGGCTCAACATGGGGCTCACTGTGTTGAGGTCCAGAGATCCACGGGCCAAGGTTCGGCCGAACTCTGGAACCAACACGTTCATCAGTCCTCAGAACCATAGACGATCTTCTGAGCGTCGAAAGATGAAGAAAGAAAAACCCAAACCCGTTCCACGTGATCAACCGTTCCTAACAAAAGAGGGCGCTCTTTGAACTTTGACTCCACCTGCAGGAGATAATAGTCTATTAGTCCGAGTGGGATTAATGAAGCAATTACCAGGTACGGCGATGATGATGATGACGATGATGATGATGGCTCCGGGTAAATAAGGAGAACACACAGCACCGAGGGAGGGGGCAGAGAGAGGGTCCGGACCAAAAATGGAGCTGCAGGAAAGTGGGGGCTTCACTTAACTAATGGGGGGCTGGGGGTCCGGGGGGGGGCGGTCATTAAAGAGAGACTTCAGCGCTGAGAGGACGGGTCGGCAGGCTGCTGTTGACATAGAGACGCGTGGGTTTGTCGAGAGTGTGTGACAGAGACACAGAGCCGCAGAGAACACACACTCACACACACTCACTCGCTCCCTCACTCACTCACTCACTCACACACTCGGAGCACGGACAGACGGAGGGACGGACGGAGGATGAGGACCTCACACACGGAGAGAAGTTTGACAGGAGTGTGATCCAGCCTCCAGAGGTCCGGGGTCCGGGGGTCCGGGGTCGGCGGTGACGGATGGAAGAGTCGAGCCGAGCCTCGTCAGCTGCCGTGGAGGACCAGGGTCTGAGAAAAGTGCAGCGGAATCTTGATTTTTGATTCGGTCCACGATCCTCGCTGCACAGCGGAGTTTCAGTTTATGGGAAAAGGTGAGTGAAGTGATGAACCGGGACAGAGCGGTGCCGGTGCCGGAGCCCGCAGTGGAGGGGATGGAGAGTGTGACGAGCCGGGACAGAGCGGCACCAGCCGCTGACATGGACGGGCTCCAGACGGTTGTGGGCCCGGACAGCGGGGAGACCCTGGACGGAGAAAGCAAGCGGCTTTTCTCGGGCACCGGCGGCAGAGACGGCCAGGCCACGGAGAACCACACGGAACCGGGTCCCACCAACCCGGTGTTGGCGCCGCCACCGCAGGTACTAAGCACGGCCGGGATTAGACTGTAGAAAGAAAGGGGAAAAAAAGTTAAATTAAAATAAAATCACAATTTCTTCAAATGAAATAAGAGAAGAAAATTTGAATTCAGTTGAACAATTACAGTTTAATTTAGAAGGTTATTGTCTGCCGAAGTATAAAGTCAGATTAGGATTACAATCCACCAAAAGAGGACTTTAATTTTATTTTCATTTAATTCTTTAATTTAATCCAAATAATAACTGACCGACGGGCGCCCGTAGTTTATTCGTTTGTGTTTCTTTCTGAGGACACGACAGTCAACGTAAGAAATAAGGTCAAAGTTGATCCAATTACATTCATGTCTCACTGAGATGAGTAGAAAAAAAATGTCCAAAAACCACAGAAAACTGAAGGGAATGGGTTCTAGACCCAGAATATAATACCCTTCCCATCACTGCCACACAGAGGAAACTCAACCCTGGGAACATTATGGACATTGATGGACAAATACTTGGGTTTGAGGAGGTCGTTTGATTTATCCGCCCTCATCGTCCCGGGTCCCAGCGCCGCCGCTCGTTTACAGTGAGTGATCGGGATCAGAGCGCCACCTTTTATCAGCCGTTTACACTCACACACCTTCTGACTCCGGACATCAATCCAGGCGGAATAAATCTCGGGCTCGTGTCAGCGTCACGACCCGCGGCCCCGGCACCGACTCCGCTCACCCTCCGAACGGGAATGGGGCTCCGCCGCGGAGTGGACGGGACCGACGGATCGGACGGGTTCCCCGAAGAAAATTAGGAGATTGATGGTGTTCTGGTCTAAGCAGACACTGGGATATATGTGGTATATTCTCCATAGGAGTGACGGTAACTGACCACAAGATCTACAGCAAAGTTCTGTCACAGTTTTGACGGTCATCACTCTCACTAATATTCAAACAACAACAATAATAATAATAATAATAATAATAATAATACATCTGATATTTTATTATAATGATATTAATATATATATATTAATATATAATAATAATATTATGCTTTAATGAACTCAAATTTGACTAAAAAACAGATGTTTTTTTCTATTACAAAACATTGCTTTTAAATGTAGTCTTCTTCTTCTGCAGCAGTTCAATAATTATATTTTGATATGATATTAATATCACATAACAATAAATAAATGAATGTTGACTATAAAGTGATGAGAAGTAAAACTCACAGCTTTGATTGAGTTCGAAATGACTGCGTTTTCGTTCCATTTAAAATGATTCAAAAGCGAAAAAAATAATATGTTCATTTAAATCCCTTTAAACTGTGCAGGGAAAGGTGGAGGAAATTATTATCATTATTATTATTATTATTATTATTATTATTATCATCAAATAATATTATTATATGTTATTATTATTATTATTATTATTATCAAATAATATGATTATATGTTGTTATTATTATTATTATTATTATTATTATTATTATTATTATTCGTCATTATCATCTCCCTGGTGATTAATGAAGCTGTTATCATCATTTACATCGTCATTCTCCTAAATCTAACCCGATCCCTAACTCCTTGTGTCAGGGCCTCAGCGCACACCGAACCACATCCTTCTCCGTTCTGGACATTCTGGACCCGAACAAGTTCACCAGCAGCCGCCGGCAGCAGCAGCAGCAGCAGCAGATCGGGGCGTACGGATCGGAGAACCGTCGGAGCGCAGCGGATGAGCCCCGACCGCAGGAGGCCAAAGGCCGCTACGCTGACGAGGATCAGCCCGGCAGTGAGTGCAATGGGCAGCCGAGCAGAGTGGGAAGGGTGCGGGGAGGGCGTCTGTGGGGGTGCGAGAGGCTCTGCCCCCTGCAGGTCAGGGTCACAAGGCACAGCCTTCGCAGCTCCTTCCACTTGGATTTCTCTTAAAACGACCGTGTTCGAGGCCTCGCGGCCGACGGCACGAACCGAGGGTTAGGGTGGAGGAGCGGGAGTGAAGTGACGGCCTCAACTACAGCGGTCAGCTGAACGGTGACTGGATTTGCAGGGAATTCTGAGGCTCTTAAAGAATTATTACCATTTTAAATACATTTCCTGCAGAAAAATCCGAAGGACACCGTTGAGCTTCTCAAAAGTTCTTCACCCTTCCCCCCCATTTTCTGTTTGTTATATTTCTATTTTTCATATTTACGACCGATTTTAAATTTCCCATAAAAAGCTATATAATAATAATAATAATAATAATCATCATCATCATTTTTTTAATTATTATTATTATATATTAAAATAAGCAAATTTGGAAATTTCTATGTCTTTGGAAGTGATCGAAATAAATGCTGACTGGAATGAGATATTGATGTTATCAATGACATACACTTACAACTCGACATTTGATTACACACACACACACATTCACATATGTGTGTGTGTGTAATTTTTTAAGCGAAGTCATTCAAAGTCTGGATCAGTAGACACACAGACACAGACGGTACAGCATGTACGGAACCGCAGTGGCTGAAGACACTCAGGAGCCATTTTGAAAATGTCCAATATTTCCCCTAGAGAAGCAGGGCCAGTGGACAGTGGACAGTGGACAGCGAGCGGCGTCTCCGCAGACCACCCACTGTCAGACTAACGGAGCCTCACTTATCCTTTCACTTTCTCACCCAGTTTGTTCTGAATCTGTCTTCTTTCAGAGGAGATGTTCGCGTACCGAGGTCCAGACGAGGAGGACTACCTCAGGTCTGGGAGCCCGGATTCCGAGGCTCCAGACGGAGCCTACAGCAGCGAGGAGAGCAGCTCGGCTCCGCCCGGCGGGCTGGACAGAGATCTGGGTCCGCGCACGCACCAGGACTCCTCCAGAGACACCAAGAGCCCAGGGGGGGCGCCGTCGGGCCAGATCGCCACGGTCCAGGGCGGCAACAGCCAGGGCGGCAAGCCCAAGCGGAAGCGCTCAGGCTCAGACTCCAAATCTGGCAAGCCACGTAGAGCTCGGACAGCCTTCACCTACGAGCAGCTGGTGGCGCTAGAGAACAAGTTCAAGTCCACCCGCTACCTGTCGGTTTGCGAGCGGCTAAATCTGGCGCTGTCGCTCTCCCTTACCGAGACCCAGGTGAAGATCTGGTTCCAGAACCGGCGGACCAAGTGGAAGAAACAAAACCCCGGCGCGGACACCTCCGCCCCGGCAGGTGCAGGAGGAGCAGGAGGAGCAGGGGCCACAGGGGGACCAGGCCTGGGGAATCTCAGTCCTCTCAGCCCATCCCCACCCGTCAGCGGTCACCTGGCCATGCATGCAGGCTACGCCAGTCACCACCACCCCCCCACCAGCAGCTTGGTCCAGCTGCCCTTCCTCACGGCCAGCCACGTGCTCTCGCCCTTCATGTTGGGAACCCAGAGTTACGCTGCGCCAGCCTTCTACAGCACACACCTGTGAACAGTGGGACCGGACTGGACAGTCACTGCAGCACGGACCCTGCTGGTCTTTTTAGCCCTGGTTTTGATAGGTGACCCTCAGACGGTGTACAGACGTGTCTGTGTCTGTGTCTGTTGTAGCTCTTCTTCTGAATGCTCTTTTAAAGCCTGTGATAGACTGATAGCTCAGTACTTTGTTTTGGGAAAGAACAAGAAAAAAAAAACCCTGTATAAATATTGAATGTTTATTTATGATCTACGGAATGACGCCATCTATTGTCAGTACTGTGTAAGTCCAGCAGTGGTTGTTTTCGTTCTGAAGAGTTGAGTTCCAGCTGGTGAGTGGATGTTGGTGACCATCACGCTACGTACGTGTCTTTGATATTAAAACACTGACTGCTTTAAACTTCACTCCCTGACTTTGCTGACCTCTCCTCTCCCCTCCTCTCCTCTCCCCTCCTCTCCTCCACTGTCACTGCTGCTTACTGGGAGGGGGCGGGGAGTGGGGGGACAGGGTCGGGGGGGGGGGGGGGGGCGGGGTCTCCCCCCCCCTCTCCTCCCCTCCACTGTCACTGCTGCTTACTGGGAGGGGGCGGGGAGTGGGGGGACAGGGTCGGGGGGGGGGGGCTGGGTCGCCAGAACCCTACTAGAACTGCCTCGGATCTGAGGAGAAAAAGTGTGTCCACCCTGTGGTCTGAGTGGACTGACTGTTGGCTGGCCGTGATGTCTGGCTTCAGACTTTTGACTCAAGTTTGTCTATTGTCTGACTGTTGATTGACACTGTTGTGACTGTTGTCCAGTTGTGGTTTGACAGCTGAATGACGTCATTTAACTGACTCTGGTCTGACTGTGGACAGCTGTACAGCTGTGGTCCGACTGTTGATTAAGGTTTATCTGTTGTCTCCCTATTGACTGACTGTGCTTTGACAGTAGTCTGACTGTTTGTTGAAGTTTGTCTGTTGACTGACAGTTGCCTTTTGTGTGATTGTGGTCTGTTGATTGAACTTTGTCTGTGTTACTGTGGTCTGACTGTTGACTTTTGACTGACATCTGTCTGTGTGTCGACTGACAGTTGACTGCTGTCTGATTGTAGCCCGACTGTTGTCTGACTGACTGACTGACTGACTAACACACAAGACAAGTCTTATGTTGGTGACTTTTTATTCATCAGACTTTGACTGACAGATGATTGAGTAGTGACTCCGCCCACACATACCAACCCTCTCCCACACTGTGTGATTGTCCAAAGTACACCATACTCTACCGTACCGTACAGCACGCCTCCCACTGGCTGCTGGACCAGGTGAGTTCTATCTCCAAACTGTGCTTAGATGTTGATTTGAGTGTGAATGGTGCTGTAGTGTGAATTCTGAAATTGTGAACCAATGATAGACTGGAAAAGTTCCCTCCACCCCCATCCTCACCTGATGACTGAAGGCCGAGCTGCAACCCCCCCCCCAGGGAGATGAATTTGTCAAATGAACGACTGAAACAAGCGATGGACTCAGAGTCAATCATCATCATCATCATCATCATCTCCTGGCTCATTCCTTCTTCACCAGAGTCCAGTCCAGGCTGAGATTCAGCTTGGTTTTTGTCAAACAGATGTGAGCGCAGGTAGCGGCCTCTTGTGGTGGCCCCCTCCATAGCAGGCATCAATACCACCTCTTCACAAGCGCTCTAAACCGTTGTGATGTTAAACCTTACAATTATTTTATACTTTGTTCCATGATATTAGATGATTCAAGTGGCGGCAGCAGCTACTCAGACACTTCAGGGTAAGGAGTGGAGGGAACCAATCAGGGGCTGAAGTGTAACTCAGCTGAGGGCGTAGTTGAACTGGTTGGAGAACTTGTCATGTTTCCTCCTGTCGGCCGTCTTCAGCACCTGCGCCACTCTGCGCATGGAGCTCCTGCAGAAAAAGAGGAGGAACAAAAGGGAGAAGAAAGAAGAGGAAGAGAAAGACAGAAGAGAAATGAGTCAGAAAGGGGACAACACCAGGACGTTACAGTCGGACATACTGTACAACAGCATCACATACTTGTTGAAGACTTTTTTCTGCAGCCGGGAACGGGAGGTGTTGGAGCTTTGCTTCAGATCACTCAGGTTTGGAAACTTCTTCTTCTTCTTCTTCCCTTTCCCACGGTCAGAGCCCAGGTTCTCTCCAGTGGCTGCTTCGATGTCACGCATCAGCTCTTCATCACGCCAGTCTGTGTCAAAACATGGGCCTGGACTGTTAGATCTGCTGTGAGCTCATCAAGGTCAAACACAGAGGAGTAGCAAACACCAAGACAACAACACCATCATCATCATCATCATCATCGTCGTCGTCGTCGTCATTGACAGCCACAACCACAACAACACCATCATTATCAACAAAAACTACAGCAACAACATTGATAACAACAACATCATGAACATCATGATTACCTACAACAACACCATCAACGGAAACAAGAACAATGTTCACAGGAATTAGTCTGTGTCCTACTGTGTCCGTCCATCTGTCCATCTGTCCGTCCGTCTCTAGTGCTGACTGAACGTCGTTAGTCTGAGCAGCTAACGAAGGAGCAGCAGCTGATAAGACAGCAGCTCCAACTGGACAGGGGTCCACCTGTCTCTTCCCAGGTTCTCTCCAGTGGCTGCTTCGATGTCACGCATCAGCTCTTCATCACGCCAGTCTGTGTCAAAACATGGGCCTGGACTGTTAGATCTGCTGTGAGCTCATCAAGGTCAAACACAGAGGAGTAGCAAACACCAAGACAACAACACCATCATCATCATCATCATCGTCGTCGTCGTCGTCGTCATTGACAGCCACAACCACAACAACACCATCATTATCAACAAAAACTACAGCAACAACATTGATAACAACAACATCATGAACATCATGATTACCTACAACAACACCATCAACGGAAACAAGAACAATGTTCACAGGAATTAGTCTGTGTCCTACTGTGTCCGTCCATCTGTCCATCTGTCTCTAGTGCTGACTGAACGTCGTTAGTCTGAGCAGCTAACGAAGGAGCAGCAGCTGATAAGACAGCAGCTCCAACTGGACAGGGGTCCACTGCAGGGGGGTGGGGTGGGGGTGGGGGGCTGTGATAGCTACTCATTTGGATCCAATTGTGTCGTTAATGAAAGGCGTAGTGTCATAATTCTGGGTGATGAAGACACACACACACACAGAGTTGTGCCTGATGGCCGGGGGGGGGGGGGGGGGGGGGGGGGGGGGGGGGGGGGGGGGGGGTCAAAACACTGACCCCACATCAGTGTGTGTGGGTTTAGACTCTGTGTGATTTTATGAAAAGAAAATACCACCATGAGGAGATGGTCACTCTGTCAACACCCCCCACCTGCTGAAGGGGCGACTGGGAGAAGGGGGGCTGGGGGGGTGCTGGGCTCAGGTCAGCTGACCATCAGAAAGAATATGATTGGACTATGACAGAGAGCAGTGGTGTGCGTCTGGAGTGGGGGGCATGGGAGGTTCATTCATGGTGTGGACCCCTACCACCCCCAGCCCATCAGTAAGACAGAGAGACAGAGAGAGAGACATTTGGGGGTGAGAGAGAGACAGACAGAGAGATTGACTGTGGATCAATAGTGTTGTTGGAAACAAAAGAGGTTATTTCACAACTGAGTGGAGAGAGAGAGAGAGAGAGAGAGAGAGGATGAGTGACCACTAAGTGATAAAAAGGTGAAGAGACACCACCCCCCCAACACCCCCACCTCTAGACTTTGATCTCCATTTGGTTTGTGTCACAGAAAAGACTTTTTCTTTTTTTTCCTGGTGTTTCTCACCGGGCTGTTGCTGCCGCTGCTGCTCCCTCTGTCGCTCCTCCCTCTGACGCTCCTCCACTCTGAGGGGCCGACCCTCGTCGTCCCGCGGAATGATCGGTCCGTGGAAAGGACACTGGAATGAACAGAGCAGAGGGTTGAACCACAGCGTAGGGACCGCGGTCCCAGAAGGGTCGAATGTTACCTTGAGTCGGTCCTGTCTCTGACACAGAGTCCCATTGGACAGTGGAGCCCCACAGTGGTGAGTGACGGGACTGAAGTTCCCAGGGAAAGAGATGTATCTGCTCCTGCTCTCTGCCAGGAGCTGCTGGTTCTCCACCTCCTCCTCCACCTCACTGGGAACCCAGAACTGGTGCTGAGAGGCCGCTCTGTCAGAACACATTGGTTAGAAACCTCTGCAGCTCCCTTCTGAGACAAGGTTTGTGTGTCCACTAGTTTGAACATTGATACAGAGTCAAATATTAAAAATTACTGCTGCTTGTGGTGGGATCAAGTGGAGGTTTGAGGGCCAGAAGTAGTCCCACGCCAGGGGTTTAAAGGTTCTTGTTTAGCGAATGTTCATCTTCAACGGATATGATCTGTTCACTCAACCATTCAAACAAGCAAAGATGTGGAGAACCTGGACCTGGTTCCTCAGTACCAGTACTCGTGTGTGTGTGTGTGTGTGTGTGTGTGTGTGTGTGTGTGTGTGTGTGTGTGTGTGTGTGTTAATTACTTGATGATCTTCCCAGCGTTTGGCTGCTTCTGGCCCCAGTAGTAGAGATCCAAACCAAATGGAACCACAGGAGCGTGGGTCGACTTCTTCTCAGAGCTGGGTTCTTCAGGGGGTTCCTCAGTGCTGCTGGAGAAGAAGGACAGATGTGTGGAGATGAACAGAAAAGTGTTCCAGTGAAAAGTCTAGTAAAGAAGTTTTCTTGGCTGCTCTCTGCCTTTCATGGCCTTTCACCAGATTTACAGTCACGGCTGCGGCAGAACCAGCCGTGACCTGGGACATGAACCTTTGTCCACACCTTAAAGTCTGCCTCTCGGCCTTCATCATTTATGAACGAGAACATCCGTCACGTCTGAAATAGGGCAGCGGAGCAGTGGGTCCAGAGCGGAGATCATTTTTTGCCTCCGTGCACTCGCACAGATCCTGTGGTTCATGTCACTGTCACAGTTCATTAACACCTGCAACCACTGTGGCCTTTCACGTCACAGAACAGTCTGAATCACATTAACAGTCGCTCCAACTGTACAGTACACCACTGCCACACAGCACAGTCCAACTTACAGTCGTGGGGGGGGGCTCAGTACTGCAGACCCCGGGTCTGTGGACAGGGGGAGATTCTGTCTGAGGACTCTTAGCGTAGCAGCGGCACAGGTCGGATCTTGCTCCTCGTCTTGCAGTTTTTTTTGTTGATTTAAGGAGGAGAAGCAGGAGAAGGAGCGAGGAGGAGGGGGAGGCGCCAGGCGCTTGGCTGGAGGCTGCCCAGGTGGAGGGGCCGTGGACGTGGACGGAGTGGGCTCCAGACCTGGAGGTGGAGACACAGGTGGCGTTAGAACTGCACCAACCCAAAGGTTATAGTCAAAATCCTGCCCCCTACAGGGCTGTGTTCTGTACAGCAGGCAGGTGTCGAGAGAACAGTGTCGTAAAGAGAACACCATCAGGACGGAGGAGCAGGTCCACTGTTTGAGGGAAAAAAAAAAAAAGTGAGAGAAGGCAGAAGAAAAAGAGACAGGAGCAGATATTGATTCTCCTGGGTTAAGGAGGCGCTGTAATTAAAATGTTAATGTGAGAAGGAGAGAGATAGTGTCCTGACAGCATGGGAGGGAGGGAGGGAGGGAGGGAGGGAGGGAGGAAAGAAGGAAGGAGGGAGGGAGGGAGGGAGGGGGCAGACCAATAATCAGACTGACATGGGATTGAGAGGAGGAGGAAGAGGAGAAACTGAGAGGCTCTGATCCTCTCTGTGAACTGATACTTAATATTCACATAATTCAATCATGTATTTAAGTGATATATATATATATATATATATATATATATATGTATATGTATATTTACATCATCTGGGCCTGGACATAATCTGATTTGTGTTCAGCTCAGCACTCAAACCCTGGCAATAATTTTATCCCAAGAAAATGTCCTGCGGTCAGTGAAGGCATCCTCACCATCTGTCTCCACTGCTGTGATCCACAGGTACCGAGCTCAACCAATCACAGCTCAACCTCATCATTTGTCACGTGATCACTTGTGTCGGGCCAACAGGACGGTCTGTGTCTGTGTGTGGTTGGTCGGTGGGTGCAGAGCTAATAGGGCCTCATTAAAGAGGTTGCATTGTTAATTTGGAACAGGCTCAGTGATGGTAACGATCTGTCCACTAATCACCCTGACACACACACACACACACACACACAGCTGTTTTGGAGCCATCAGATACAATCTAATTACTTTTGTGTCTAATTGATTAGTAATAAGAAGGGGGGGGGGTGAGATGAGGGGAAGAGGGAGTGAGTGAGAATAAAGGAGCAGGGGTCAAAGGGCAGCACGTAGCCACACAACATGACTGACCAATAACAATAACAGCACCAAAGTGACATGGACACAGCACTGACACTGACAGTGGTGGAGTTGTACTTGGTCCAACATATCTTGATTATGACATCATGTGATGACATCATGACTCAAGGTAGAAATAAAATCTGGTTCCACTGAACTGACACAGCATTAACAGA
This sequence comes from Paraplagusia blochii, assembly GCA_016785265.1. Taxonomy (NCBI): domain Eukaryota; kingdom Metazoa; phylum Chordata; class Actinopteri; order Pleuronectiformes; family Cynoglossidae; genus Paraplagusia; species Paraplagusia blochii. Next base: position 177,371 of record JAFBJS010000444.1, read on the forward strand.
CCTGAGCGTTTAACTTCTGACCTTCTGAGGTGAAACACACCATCAGAGGGCAGCAGCAGTCATACAGTAGTGCTGCTGCTGCTGCTGCTGCTGCTGAGGACTGTGACCAGGCTGTTGATGAAAGAGTTCCTGGCTGTGGCTGAGTGGCTCTGTGATGTGATTTAGAGCAGGTTGAACATGGAAAACCAACTGTGATCTTCTCAGAGGTGAACGTTGAGCACAGACAGTTTGTCCACAGTCAGTATTTCAGAGTCAAGGAGCCCTTTAATGTGTCCACTTTAGCTGCTGCTGCCTCACTGCACCAGCCCCAACTGTTAGACAAAGGCTGAGTGTCCAGGAGAGGTGAGCTGAGTCACTGACACTGACACTGACACTGACGGCATCCCAGTAACTGTATAGATAAACAAGTAAATGATACATTGAGTGTTTTTTATTATTATTAGATTACAGATATGTTCAAATTTATTTTTAAAGTAAAATAGAATTTTGATATCAATTATCTTTAACTCCTCCAGCTCTGTCTCTAATCCGTCCATCATGGCTGGTCTCACCAGCGTCCCTTCACCTTAGCTGCCTCTCTCCTATCTCAGATCATTCCTCAGACCTTTCTCCAGCTGTTCCATCCACTCTCCACTCTGTTCTTCTCCTCAGTCTCTTCCACAGTCCCCACTGCTCTGAACAGTTGATCCTCAGTATCTAAACTCCTGCTCCTCCTTCCAAGTTTCTATCCCTAACTCCTAACCCTAACACATCACTTCCTGCTCCATCTCCACTCTCTCTCTCCTGGCGGCGCTCTCTCTACAATTAAATCCAGCTCATTCCAAAACTTCTCCTTCTCTCCAAACTCACAGCCTACCTGTGGAGCATACACCCACATCGACCTTTCTGACACTGGTTTCACCTCCTCTACATTCCAATCACACTCTTCCCTGATGATCAGCCCAACTCCATTTCTCTCCCCATCTGATCCATGGTCAATTAACTTCAAACCATCTCCAATATCTCTAGTCCTGCTGTCCTTCCACCCGGTCTCCTCCTCTTCTTCTCTCCATCATGTCAGCCAGCTCTCTACTCTTCCCTGTAGTCACTGTACCTTCATTCAGGGTTCCCACCTTCAGACCAACCCTTCTAACCTTCCTCTTTTCCCTGGCTGTATCTCAGTATCTCAACTGACATATTAAAAAAATGAAAACTTGGACCTTGGACCTTGAGTTCATTAGGGATTCAAATGAAGAAGAGAGGGTTGATTGATCCTTCCTTTCTTCCTTCCTTCATTCTGTCCTTTCTTCCTTCCGTCCTTCCTTCTGTCCGTCCTTCCTTCCTTCCTTCCTTCACTGTGTAGATGAAGTGTTTAGGTCAAACGTTGTAGCGTACCCTAACTTTACTAAGAAGTCTGGAACGCTGCAGGTTGTTCACTGTGTCAGTAGATCAGTCAAATCTGTTCGACACCTGGTGCGTGTGGACCACAGGTCTCGTCACATCAGACCACACATGGTACTTGTTGCTGGTGAACTCTAATGAATGTCTTCTGAGGTCCTGGATAAAGTCCGCACCAAAGCTGTGTCAACAAACTGGACCTGCTGAAGGATTAGGTCTGTGGCAGGTCTGACCTGTGTGTGTGTGTGTGTGTGTGTGTGTGTGTGTGTGTGTGTGTGTGTGTGGAGTCACACTCACCATATTCTGCCCTCAGATGTTCTGGGATATGGGGCTCATAGCCCTCTTTCTCTGGGACCTCATCAAAGGTATCGTCGTCGTCGTCGTCGTCGTCGTCTTCATCATCTTCATCATCCTCCACTCCGCTCTCTCCCTTGACACACTTCATCTGAGGAGGTGGTCAAACATAAGGCTCATGAGTCGAGGCGTCCTGAAACACTGGACACATCAAGAGTCACACCACAGTCCTGACTGACTGACTGACCGTCTGATGGGTAGACTGTGTGTGTGTGTGTGTGTGTGTGTGTGTGTGTGTGTGTGTGTGTGTGTGTGTTTATCCAACAGTGTAATAATCTCAAGGATTGTACTCATGAGAAGCAGTAAAAACCAAAGTGCAACCAACGTTAAACCAACCTCTTCTTCTTTCATTAATCTGTCTAACAGCCTGTGTGTGTGTGTGTGTGTGTGTGTGTGTGTGTGTGTGTGTGTTTATCCAACAGTGTAATAATCTCAAGGATTGTCCTCATGAGAAGCAGTAAAAACCAAAGTGCAACCAACGTTAAACCAACCTCTTCTTCTTTCATTAATCTGTCTAACAGCCTGTGTGTGTGTGTGTGTGTGTGTGTGTGCGTCTGTACTGCTGCTGATAACAGCCATTATAGAGACTCATTATTTGAACACTGCTATAGAAATGATGAGTCCTTAGATGATCATTGAGAAACACACACACACACACACACACACACACACACACACACATACACACACAGAGCAGCTTCCAGACCAATGACAACATTGATTACAGAGACAGAGTAATTATTAATTAGTAGGAATTATTGGACATTAATCACTGCCTAACCAGCACCAGTCACTAGGGGCCCATTCACAACCTCAGTGGTTCAGGTACTGGTCTAGGTCCCTCTTGGTACTGGTCTAGACCAGGTCCATTGACTCCACCTGGTGTCACAAACATTTTGAAGTCGAGAAGGGCGGAAACTGCTGCCCCCTGGTGGGCCACTTCACTGTTGTGCTGAGCAGTGATGGAATCGATGGATTCTTAGTAAACACAGCTGTATTGCGATGATTGTGGCCCCTCCCGCACTGATGCAGACAACTTTCTACATTACTCCACCTGACTGCTGCACTTATTCATCCTCCCTGTACAATGGAGAACCCCCCGGGTGTGGGGTGGGGGTGGGGGGGCTGCTCTGCTTTACTCTGTTCTGATCAATGAGCAGGGGCTAAAAAGTGATCACCCAGTGAGAGGAAAATCCTGCCCTAACATCATCCTTTCTTCCCCTCCTTCTGCAGCTTTGTCTCTAATTCACCTTAATTTAATCCTGATACCATCGAGTGCTGTCCCCGGGCTGGCAGAGCTGTACGTCTCCGCACAGAATTAGCTTTCTTCCAGAAACATTTTGCTGACGAAGGGCATGGCTAAAATATGGCTTCCATTCCCTACACGGCTGTGGGACGGGGGCCGCAGGACTGGTCCAGTGAGAGGCAGTGGGGGCGTCTTTGCATTTTAACAGAGCTTTGGTTGATTCTCCCTGACACTGAGGCAGAGAATGTGTCACAGTAACACATGGTTCCCAGGACAAGATAAAAAAGCTCTAAGTCAGGATTTAGTCGACAAATCAGAGTTGGTGCTGCGTCTGAGGCTGAAGGAACACAAAGCAAATATTGTTCGTTCACCAACAGCCAATAAACCAGGGTAACTGGTGTAACTAACTAATAAATGCAGCAACAACCAATCACTGGTCACTGGCACTCGAACACCTCGACACCCATCGAGGAGCTAAAGAGTTCTGTTGAATTCTCCTCAGGTGTGAACTTTAGGAAGATTCTCACAGGTAAGTTGCTTATTCAGCTCCTGAGGCTCCGTGTGACCCCCCCATACCCCCCCCCACACACACACACACACACAACACCGCACGCGCCTCAACTCCCCCCTCCCCTCCCTACCCCTCCACCCTTAAATAAGACTGTTATCCTTTATAAAAATGATGTGAGAGTTCTGCCTCGGACAACTGCTCCCCTGACTTCATTTGTCTCTTGGCAAGTTTGATGGCAGTGCATTTAAAAAGCCATTCAATCTTATAAACCAAAAATTAAATGTAGTCGACTGTGATGGGCACTCAGTGCATCTGCTATTTATATGCTAATGTACACTCAGGCTGCCAAGGTCTGGCAAATTATTACTGCACAGCCATAAGTCAGGTGTATGGCAGGAAGGGTGTGGGGTGGGCGGGGGGTGGGGGGGATGGTGTTAACCATCAGAGAGAGGAAGGGGAGGGAGAGAGAGAGAGAGAGAGAGAGAGAGGAGGAGGAAGTAGGAGCGTGGGGGGGTGACATGTGCTGGTGAAAAAGCCTTTAGAGACGTCTCCATTGTCTTCACTGACAGGTTAATAGAACTCTCCACCTGGCTTCTCACGCCTCCACCCCCCACCCCCAACACACACACACACACACACTTAACAGAGTGATACAGAGAATGTTTTGTGAAAACAGTGTGACTAATGTCACTATTACCACCAGAAGAGGAGAGCGGGGGAAAATCTTGTTGATGAAATCATTCATGAACACTGACACCTTCTGGTGAGACTGAGCATCACAGACAGACTTCACTGTACAGTGGACACTGTTTAGATGGAAAGAGTCTTCAGTCGTGAAGGAGAAGATCCAGAGGAAGTGACATCACACCCAACACTGTCCCACACCATCTATGTAAATGACCAACCACCTCTGACCAATCAGCAAGTCATGTGACCCGCGGGAAAAAAAAAAAGATGGGCCTGATCCTGGACAAGGTGGGATCTCTCCAGTTGACCTTCCCTGTCCTGAAGGTTCTCCGGCTCCACCCTGCGCCCCCACCCACCTCTCGGCATCCTTTACCAGTCAGGGAAACATTTTGGACATATTTATTTATGAGAGTCTGCACACTTCCCGTGGTCTGAGCAGAACTAATACCATTTGGACCACATTAGTTCTGCTCAGGAGAGTGAACGTGAGCTGCTGCTCGCTGATTCCAACAAATTCACAAACTAATTAGGCCTAAAGCCTCCATTTCAGCCTGACCTATTCACAGCTTGATTTGCCACAACATCGCACATCTCTATTACCACCTTGCACCGCTATTCATTACAACATGGGATGGATCCCACGGGATCTGGTCTAATGAGAAAAAAACCTGCCCCGGCCCTCTCCACTGCCTCTCCTCCACAGCACCACCCCATTATAGCCCCCCGCCTCCTCCCCCATCTCTGGGGAGCAGTCAGCTCCTATGATGTATAAGGTGACATCTTTATTCCACTAACCCAGGCTGGCAGGTCTATTAGCCAGTCCACAGCTCCCAAACCTCTGCTGTCAACCAGCTTATTCTCCACTGTCTCCTTCACTGCCCCCCCCCCTCCAGTCTGTCTCAATCTGTGATCAAACTGATCCTCATTATACACTCTGGGCCACTGGCACACTTCAATTACACACTTTATCTCACCGCAGGCTCTGTGAGGACACCTGCCCCGCAGGTCGTGGTGGACCACGGTGGACCAGTCCACACCAGTGTCCAGCAGTTACTGTCTGAAGATGACATCATCGTGCTTATGTCACTGCTTCCATCGTCATCATCTGGTACAATGACAATGTTCAACATCTGTCAGCGATGTTAGGACCAGGATCAGAGCTTTCTGCTTTGACTCGGACCTGGTTCTGTAACTTCATTCCATATAACGTATGGAAAGAGTCGGAACAACAACGCTGAAAAAAATTCCCTCCATGGACGAGTGAGAGAGGCATTAAGAGGAGAGCGAGGAGGTGGGGGTGGGTGTGGGGGTGGGGGCAGAGAGAAATGGAAGGATAGTCTTTCTTTCTTTATCTGCACTGAGGAACAGGAAGCCACATCCATTGTGCTGTGATAAGATAGGTTATCTGCAGTAAACAAGGGCCGGCCCTGTTGAATGGAGAGAGCAGTGACTGAAGACACTCTTAAAAATAGATATGTTCAAATAAGTCTGCACGTCTGCTCCTCCTCCTCCTGCTGCTCCTCCTCCTCCTCCTCCTCCTCCTCCGTGAACACAGCCCATCAGAGCTCCTGCCATGACTTCACTGGCTTCACTCCAGTCACAGTCATGTCTTTTATCGCAGCTCAGGTTCTTCTCACTGTAAGTCTGGCTTCTAACCTACAGTGAGCAACATGACAGTGGACCATATATCAGAACCTAACTGGGCTGTGACCTCACCAGCACCGACGGACCAGTGGAAAATGACTAGTTTGGACTCAAAAATCAACAATTGTCTCCAGCAGCTTCGGCTCAGCTGGACGTTAAAGAAGACTGCCAGTATCTGGAGAGCTGCTGCGGAGCCCTCCACTAGGGGCGCCCTCCAGCTGGCCGGCCTTCTATTGTTCAGTAAATGAGCCTCTCCGTGCCACTGCTGTCTCTTAAGCTGTGCTGCTGAGAGACACTGTACTCGTGGCCTATGGAGACAGCGTGTCCTCAGCCTCAGATAGAGAAAAGCTCAGTAATGGAAGGGCTTTTAGGGCTGAAAAGGAAAAGCTAATTATGATAAAGGGTCTGTAAGTTGCGTGGTTATCGCAGCGCTGAGCTGCTGGTGCAGCAGACTGGTCCCTGACAGTGATAACCAGACAGAGTGAGACGCCCGGTGCTCCGTCACTGTCACTGCCTCTCTGTTCTGGCTGAAGATGGATTTACATGCTACAACTTTATGTCTTTCTTCTTCTCCTCAGAACACTGTTTGCATTCTTTGGCCTCCTGCAGGTAAAAACAAAGTCTGGAAATCATTTTTCTTTTCCTCACATGGCCCAGCACTGATGTCTCCCCTGAGGACACGCTCTGCTGTGTCCTCTCATCTCACACCCATGAATAATCAGTCATAAACATCTACACCATTCTCATGGGTCCACATAAAAAAAAAAAAAAAAAAAACATTCACACCACACGTGATGAAGTCAAGTCATTCCAAACAAGCAAAGCCACACATCAGAGGTTTGTAGGAACTGGATGGACAAATAAAGGACTTTCTATTCTATTCTCATTTCTGCTAGAATGCTGACCTCTGCTGGTCATACTGTGTAACTTATCTCGGGTCTCTTTCAACACAACACCACAAATGTCTGGAGAGTGGTGTGTCTGTTGACTCACCACTCTGCGGGTTCTGGTCTTGGAGTGGATGTTCAGCTCCTGTTCTTTCTGCAGGGCGGCTTCTAAAGACCTCTTCACGTCCAGTGCTCTCCTCAACAACTGCTGCTCTGCACCAGCCTTGGTGAAGACCTGCAGACAGGAGTCGGACAGCAGTCGGACAGCAGTCGGACAGCAGTCGGACAACAGTGGGACAGCAGTCGGACAACAATCGGACAACAGTCGGAGACATGTCACCCTTGTCAGACAGACCTGGACCCAGCCCTGCACAGCTGGAAGATATTTGGCGGTGATCAGTCTGTGGAGGTCCATCACCGTGGAAACAACAGCTTCGTTATCTTCCGTCTCCTCCACCTGTAGACCTGGGGGTGACCACACAGGAGAAGGAAGACATTTGACTGGTTGAAAAAGACGGATTTCTTGCTCAAACTCCACCGAGAGCCAGAGTGGGACAGAATATTTACTTATAAACATCTGAGCCTATTGGTTCTGGTGGAACCAGTGGTGTTGGTGTGGGAAACCCACCGGACGTCAGGTTCAGGTCCAGACTGTAGGAGTGGGAAATGAGGCCAGAGCTTCTCATAAACAATTCTTCATCAAAATCCTCTTCTTTCTCTTCATCGCTCTCCTGACTCTGCACAGTCTCCCCTTCACCGACCTCCTCTTCGTCTCCCTTCTCCTTGACCTTCCCCGTCTTCTCCTCTCGGGCAGGGCTCTCGTCCCCGCCGCGGTCTACGTCGGTGCTGCAGCAGGGCAGTTCCAGGTGGGAGAGGTGTTTGTCAAGCGGTTGACTGTTTGAGGAGCAGCTTCTGTCAAACTGGACGTTGGGAAGCTCAAAGTGGGGACACAGGAGCTTCATGCAGGATTCCATCTGTGTGAGCGTGGCCTGGATCTCTGGGAAGGATTCTAGATGAAAACAGGTTTCTTCTCAATATTACTACTACAACAACAAACCAAGCAGAGAATGGATTTATGGGGCGTTTTGATTGGATTTACCCTCCATGTCTTTGGTCGCTGCCTCCACTTTCTCTTTGTACAGCCTCTCCATTCTTCTTTGCCTTTCCTCCACCCTCCTCCTCTCTGCCACAGTGCGGGCCTCGGCGTCCTGGAAGTCCACCTGACAACAGACAGGGACTCATGAAAGAGCAGGGGACCTGGGAATCAGACTGGAAGTCATAAAGATCAGATCTCTGGCTCACCTTCTTCACCTGTTTCAGGTAGTGATAACCCAGAGCCAGCTTCTTGTAGGCTGCTCCGTAAGTAGCCTGCCAGCTCTGGACAGTCTGGATGGCTTGTGACCTCAGTTTCTTGGCCACTTCCTTAGGTGGGGGCAGTGGCTGGTCAGAGTCCGTCTCCACAGTCAGCTCCAAGAACTCCTGCACAGGAGAGCCTTGAATATGATGTGGAAACAACTGAGATGACACTAGGCAGCGGTGGCCTAGTGGTTCAAGAACTGGGTTCCACCAGCCGTCCCCACCCACTGACCCCCGGGTGCTTAGAGCTGTTCAACACAGAGGTCTCACTTATATAAATATGTCAGTTATTTGTTATCTCGTGTTTTACAAGCTGTGAATACTGTGTACTCTGGTTGCCAAGCAACGACATTTTGTCGCCAGACCCACTGTTGTGTTTCTGTGCAATGATAATAAAGCTGGTCTCAGGTGTGGATCTCGATGACGAGGAGTTTGTCGATGAAGGTTCTCAGTCAACCAGGTCATGGTCAAGGTCAAAGGTTTATTGAAAAACCTTTCTCCTCAGAAGCCTCTCAGACGAGATGTCCAGTTGCCTAAAATAATCTTGACAAGGAGTTTGATTCCCTTTCCTTAGATCCTGATGATTTCATCAGGTGAGAACCCAAGACTCACAATCAAAAAAAGGTTTTTTCAGAAAGGCCATGGAACCAAATCTAATATTATCATTTCATTCATTCTCCTGTCTCCAGTCCTCCTGTGGGTGGAGAGTCCACTGGCACGATGTTATTGAAAAATTCTAGTTCTAATTCTGAATCTCGTTTACAAAAATGTCCTCCTGTTTATTTGAAAATGATGCTAATAAACAGGCAGGAATTGAAGAAAGACACGAAGATCTTTTTTTTCTGAGCAGCAATTAATTGACATTTAATCATTTCTCCACATCAGTATTGCAGACAAACATCCTTTTAATGAAATCAAACTCCTGGTCATTGGGACATTGACATCCACACCACGGGTCAAATGTGTCCTCTGACCTTAACCCATTCACTGCAGTGGACAGCTACCAGGGGGCAGTGGATGGGGACGGTGCCATGCACAGTGGACCCCACCAGTGATCTGGCAGTTCGCTTCTTTAACCGTCAAATGGAAGTACCTGGACGTACCTGGAAGTTGTCCACTAACAGGGTCCTGAAGTGGTGTGACCTGGAGAAGAGCTCCGAGGCGATATGGAAGGCCGACAGACGGACCTCACAGTGGTCCTGGTTCAGCTGCGTCATCACCAGGTGATACAGGTGCTCCACACAATCAGTGGACTCTCTGAGGGAAGTGGAAAACACAACATTGAGGTGGACCATCTCTCCTCTCTGTCCGTGAAGACAACTCTGTTGACCCGGTACCGACCTGCAGATCTTTTTCACTTCCTTCATCTTGGTCTCGTGGAGGCGCTGCTGTCCAGACGTGGTCAGCTCCTCCACCAGCTCCGACAGTCGTGACCTCTGAGTGGTCTCCATCGTCTTCAAGCCTGAACAGATGAATCTTTCAGAAAAAGACTTCCCACAAATATCTTCTGCTACAGAATGAGTACATTGAGTACTTGAGGTACTGTGAGGTACAGCAGACAGACGGACAGATGGACATACTGAGAGGCAGACCTTTAATACTTTTCTTAACAGCGGGGTTTCAGCTTGCTCCTCCAGCGCTCGCTGTGGCTGCAAGACCTTCCAGCTCAGTGGACTAACAGAGCCAGGCCAGATGTGCTGCTGCTGCTGCTGCGTTGGGACGTAAAGGGCCACAGCAGCCACAGCAGTTCTCTGTGGAACAGTTTGCAGTTTATCAGGAAAACAAGGGTTAAAACACACAGAGATCTATAAAATACGATACCATAGAAACATTGTTGTCAGAAGGTTATGGAGCAGACAGACCTTCTGGGGTCAGTAGATAAGTTAGTCGTTATTGTTGCCATGTGTGGCGCTGTAATATTATTAATATTATTATACTTGACAGCACTAATCGTATTACTCACCCATACAATCCTTATTATGTATATAATGTTAATGTATGAGGTAGGACAGATATCAGTATATCCCACATTTCATTTAGTGGTGGAGAAATAAACCAGAAATATAAAGCACCGGTTCAGCCCCGGTCCAACCGCCCACTGTCTGCTCTTCTTCACACTCTTCACACTGACCAGTCAAACCAACAAACCTTCTTGAACCCGAATCGCCGACACGTTGGACTTGAACTTTAGCCTCGGTGGTTGTTTTAACAAAAGATCGCCCTCCTTGTCTCCTTCTTAACCGTTCATATCGATAGTATCGTTTGCGTTGTTTTCTCCCCGCTGCCCGTTCATCTCCCCAGTGTTCGCTTTACACGTCGCTGTTTACTTCCGTTTGTCATTTCCACGTTTCCGGTTTTATTTCTTCTGCGTCACAACGGTTGGTTGTCATCAAAACCAAGGCTGGAATGTCGCCCCCGCGTGGTCATCATCGATATCTTCCCCTAGGACGCTGACCTGTTGTTGACGTCACCTAAAATCAGACGTCGCCCTTTAGGATATGAATATAAAAACTAAGAGGAAGAGTCTCTCTCTATAGACAACAATGTCTCTCTACCATCACACCCCCCGGGTAGGCAATGTCTTCTCTCTATGGACTTTAATATCTCTCTTCTTCTTCTTCTTCTTCTCCTCCTCCTTTCGACCTGTCTCTCTTTTTCCAGGCGTTTCCACAGCGTGTCAACAATTTCCATCTCTCCCTGTCCTCTCCATCTTCTACCCTGACTCAGGAGTCCAGAAATGTAACCTTGGTAGATCCTGGGTCCACTGCTTTTCTGCATGTCATAAGTCTGCAAAGACACAGCAGATGATACCATCATTGATGTGGCAGCAGAAGAACCTGAAAAGACAGCAGATGCTGACATTTGCAAACTTCAGAAATGATGTCATTCAAAAGTACACCAACCAGGAAGTCAAGACTAGAGCTGGAGTAAATGGAAGTTGCCGAGTTAGGAGATGTTGGACAACTGTGGGACAGTCGGCTTTCACTGTAAAAGCTGCTGTAAACATTGAACTGTACAGGAGGATCAGACATTTAAATGTCAATTATTATTATTATTACGTCCATCTCCTCTCTCTCTTTCTATCTCTCCTATCTGTCCCCACGTACAGTGACATCGTTGACAACGTACTGTACTGTCCCTGTCCCCTCCATGTCCTCCCTCACTGCATCCATCAATCTCTTTCTCCCCTACCTGGTAGCTCCATCTCTGGGATCACTATCCCTCCTCTGGACATGTTCATCTCAATTTGTCTTCTCCAGCTTCTTTGTCTCCAAACCTTCCTGTCTGTCTGTGTTGTCCCTCAATCCTGATCCTGTCCATCCTTGTCTCTCTTAAAGAGAATCTCAGCAGCATCTTTAACTCCTCCACCTCCAGCTCTGTCTCCTGTCTTCTGTCTCTAATCCATCCATCATGGCTGGTCTCACCACCTGACCTTACCTTTCACCTGAGCTGACTCTCTTCTATCTCAGATCACTCCTGACTCTATTCTTCTCCAGCTGTTCCATCCTGACTCCACTCTGTTCTTCTCCTCAGTCTCTTCCAGAGTCTCCACTGCTCTGAACAGTTGATCTTCAAGTCCTCCTGCTGCGTCTCCTTCTCTGCTCCTTTCATTCAAACACATATACTGTCTGTTATGACTGACCTTCATTCTTCTTCTCTCTAGTCTTTAGAAAGGGACTATAATATCTCTCCGTGGACAGAACTTTTATGAACCTGGCAGCTAGTGGACTAGATCCCGGGTCCACGTCCTTGACTGCTGTCCCCTTTGGTGGTGGAGAATGACGCAACACCTTCACAAGTTAAGTTTTTCGACAACATAATAATTTAATAATCCAGTATAAAACCATGACAAAGACAGAGGTGGACAGAGGTGGACAGAAGTCTTCCCTTTGACATTTCCATCAGTTCAGTGTTCAGTCATTTCATTTGGACCTGCAGCTCCTGGACCAGCTCCAGGATGTCCTGGTAGTAGCTGTTCTCCTCCCCCAGCACCGACTCCCACTCAACCATATCCCGGTACTGTTCCTGCAGAGAGCGCAGCGAAGCCAACATGGACGGGTCCGAACGGAACTCCTGTCTACAGGTGGCGGCCATGGCCAGCAGAGCCTGCAGCGCCTGTCAGAGAGACGGGGAACATCAGAACAATCCAGAGCCAGAGCCTTCAGACGTCTTCACAGCGTCCTAAAGATCTTGGCCTCCTCCCACCTTCTCCCTGCGGTCGTGCTCGGTGGACTGAAGCAGCTGCGGGACCAGACGGCACCAGCCCTTGTCCAGCAGCTCCTCCTCCACCGGTACTCCAAGGTATTGCCGTACACGCTCCTGATGAGAGGTGTCCAGACTTGGGTCCAAGCCTGTCTGGGCCATCAGCTCCTGAGGAGACCGACCGTCATCAGACTCCAGACGTCTTCAGCATGTCTTTCTACGGTCTGTGCTCACCTTCTCACTGATCATGTCGTACAACATGGTGACGATGCGAGTTCTCAGGACTCCAGTTGCGTCTGCTCGGAACAGTTCTGTCAGCACCTGGAACCCGCCCTTGGACAGGAAGTGTTGCTGTGCATGCGGGAAGTGACGGAGAAGGGACGCCAGAGCGAACAGAACCTGAGAGGAGGGCAGCCAGATCAACAACCTGAGGTGACACCTTCACTCCACCAGGGGGAACTGGTCAACCTTACGTACCTTCTTCTTCACCCTGAGTGGCTGAGCAGTAGCCAGGATGGTCAGTAGAGTCTGCAGAGCTCCACCCTCCACAGCCTGGACCTGCACAGCTGGGTTACTGTATCACAGAAGGACGGACAGACGGACAGACAGAGGGTTTGACACCGAGACATCAGGAGATGAACAGGTCATCTACTGGTCTGTGGACCGTCTATAGTCAGTCAGTCTCCTGGGGACCATCTGAACAGTGTCTGTAGTGTGTACCTGGCCAGAGCAGAACCCAGCACGAAGGCAGAGTTCTCCTGCAGACGGACATCCGAGCTGTTGAGGCCTTGGAGAACCAGGGGGAGGCCGCCCAAGGAGCACAGGCTCTGGGCGTTATCCACCTGAAGGAGACACAGGTCTGAACCCACCTGTTCCCGTGAATGTGGAGACAGAAGGTGGGTGAGCGCTGACCTGGTGGACCATGTACTCCAGCTCCAGCAGAATGTCCAGCCTCTGCTCTGTGGTGGATCTGCTGCTGTTGAACTGCTCCAGCAGACGTCGCATTACCTACGGCAAAATGGTCAGCGGTTGGTCAACGCCATCCGTCCGCCTCCACCAAAGCGGTGGCGTAACACAAAGCATTTCCTGTGCCACAGGTCCCAACAGGAAGTATAGGAATTCCCCTTCCAACTGACCTGGACATCCGTCTCCACCTGCAGGTCCAGTTTAGCCATGTCTTCCTTCAACTCCTCCATCGGACGGAACTTTGACGACACTGAATTCTACACATGGGAGGAAGAGGAGGAGGAGAAGGAGGAGGAGGAAGAGAAGGAGCTGCTAATGATGACCAGAGGTGGAGGTGAAGTCACTGAACTATTGACTCTGTTGATTTGAATCATTGTCAATGCAGTACTGACTGATGAGGAGATACCACAACAAACAGTGTGTGACGTTGTTGTTGTTGTTGTTGTTGTTGTTGTTGTTTACCTGACTCAGGTCCTCTTTGATCTTCTTCATGCTGCGTTTGAGTTCATCGGGATTTAAGAACGACTCAGACTTTTCACTGTCTCTGCTGAAGAAACAGAAACAGAAGAAAGTCATCAGTGACCAGCAGACAGTGACCGCCGTGAACCTGTGGTCAGGCACCTGTGCTCCTCAGTCCAGTACTTCAGCTGCTCCTCCCCCTGTCTCACCTCCCTCTGACCTGTCTGCAGGTTCAGCCTCACGTGAGATCCTGCTGGAACCGCCTGGCCTGAACACACACACACACACACACACACAGGGTCAGCCTGGTGTCTCTGGTGGTCAGCGTCAGTATCACAGGACCGTCCTCTTCTGACCAGGGGACAGGGTTTTCCACTGCTCCGACGGCTGGACCACCTCCATCACCTCATCCGTCACCTCCTCGATTCCCCCAGCTCCTCCTCCTCTTTCCTCCACCACCGTTAGTGCTGAGTCCGACTGTAAAGACACAGGGAGGAGAAGGTCGGTCCCTGGAGGTTCTCCTCCTCCTCCTCCTGCTCCTAAAGCACACAGAGAGAGACAGAGAGAAACCAACCTTCTGCTCCACAGGGAGACACGGCAGCAGCAGGAGGAGGAGACACCAGCTGAAGGAGGTCAACCGTCTCATGGTAACTGGCGAGGACAGACAGACAGACGGACGGAAACACCGACTCCACCTGTGAGACGTTGGTTGTGGAGAAGCTGAAGTTTCCTTCGACCACTAACTCTGGGAACAGGCAATAACACGGAAGTCCAGACTTCAACTGCCGGCTGTGACGTCACACTGCGCTCATTGGTCCACGTCAAAGACCCCGTGGCTGATGAAACGAAACCGTAATGACAGCAGGTGCTGCTGCCATCTGGCGGTGTGGAGTGGAAACAACAGCGGGCAGATCTTCTGTCCTGTCGAACCGTTTCCCAGGGGTTCTCACCAGGGTTATCATCGTCAACGAAAACTAACGAAAAAACGAAAACGATCACTGAAAAAAACTCTTCGTTAACTGAAACTAACTAAAACGATCATTAAATTAAAAAAAAATTATAACTAACTAAAACGGAAATGTGTTCTAACAAAACTAACTGAAATTAGAAATGAACTACCCTTCGTTTTCGTCTTTGTTCGAACCTTGCTAAAAACTAAAACGAAAACTAATTAAACCTAAATTAAACATTTTGTACAAAAATAAAACTAAGACTAAATTAGTTGCTTTTACAAATAACTAAAACTAATGTGCTAAAAGGCAAAACTAACTAAAACAAAACTACATCCAAAATCCAAATTACTACTACTATACTATTACTATACTATATAATACTATTATAACCCTGGTTCACACACACACACGGTGAAGACCAGTTCATCTCACACTGACGGTTCCTGTAAATGTTTTAATACAGATCTGGACAAAACTAATTCTTCTAATTCAAACTAAGACCCGGGGTATTTTCCCTGTAATTCCAGCATTTCCTCAATAGATGGCGTAGGAAAGGTTAAAGTGAGTTAGCCTTTATTCATGACACAACAGTTGTCTTTAACTGGTGGTGGCAGTGGTGGCCTAGTGGTTAAGGAAGCAGGGTCCTCGGTTTGAATCCCCCTATCACCAAGTTACTGCAGAGGTGCACTGAACATGGTACTGTCCCCACACACTGCTCCCCGGGCCAAAGGCCAAAATTCGTTGTGCGCTGTGGTGTGAATCCCAACGTTACAATGAGAAAAAAAGGAATTTAATCTTTTTTAATCTTTATATTTTCCCAAAAGTCAAGTATTGGCCCAGGCCTGGTGGCGGTGGCGGCCTCTGCAGGTGGGGTGCTGAGGTGCAGACGTGGACTACTGCTGGGCACACTGGTTCTCCATGCTGCTGTGGGAGTCCACGTGAATGGTCTCCACAGGTTTGTGTTTCCTTCTCCTTTGCGGCCGCTGGTTCTCACAGGTGTGTGAGCCTCGACCCCCAAGGTCCTCAGAAGTGTGTGTGCTCCCCCCCGGGTGAGACCTTGATCACAGGAACACAGGGTTAGACCGCAATGGATCCGGTCCCAGTTAAAAACTTGTTCACAGTCACGGGTAAACACACTCAGGAGGAGCACCAGGACCAGACCGAGAACCTCAGATTGAGAACCAGAGACCCTGACCCCAGCACTCTCACCTCAGCACTGGTTCCTCTCCGCTGATCTTGACCCACTTGGCTGGAAGTGTCTCCGTGGGCGGGTCAGCTGTGAGACAGGGGGTGCGGTCATCAACTGGTCAGTGGTGTCGGTGTGCGGTAAGAACTTCAGCCTACTCACCCGCCACAGAGTTCTCCGTCCTGGCCGTCAAACTGACGTCAGCCTGGGTTTCAGGGCTCATCTGAGGAGTGAGCTTGGTCTCAGTGGAGGACAAGCCTTGCTCGTGCCCCCCAAGGGTGGCCTCCTCAGGAGCGGTGACCTCCTCAGGAAGAAGAGAAGCTCCGTCCACAGGGAGCTTCTCTTTCCTCCTCTTCCACATCACGTTCTTCTTTGATTCTTAAACCAACAACACAGGTTTAAAACGTCCAGATCCAGTCTGGTCCAATCGGCCCACCCACCACCACTCCGCTGCACCCCCCTGTCGGCCCACTCACCTTTAGGTTCATATTTTTGCTCCAACTCCTCCACACGGAGCTGCAGTTTGATCTTCTGACTCTGGACCTGGAGGACAGAAATGCAGACTTCGACATCACAGCGGTCAACAGACGTCTGTGGGTCACACGGGTGAATGAGCACTGACCTGTTTGAGCAGCCGGTCAGTGGTGAAGAGCTTCCTCTCCAGGTCCAGAGCTCTCTGACTCTCAGACAGAGACTTCATCCTCTGCAGAGACAGCTCGTCTCCCAGACGCTCGGCATCTTTACTGCAGTCACACGGGAGACACAGTCAAACTGAGGTGGACAGAACCACACCAGGTGGACACAGCTTCACCCTTACACAGTGTTGGTCAGCTTCATCTTCAGCAGGTCGGTGTAGTATGTCTCGTCCTGGCCGTGGGCTCCGTCGGCGGGCTGAGTCTTCAGGACCATCTGATGACACACAGCGGGTCAGTAGGTGGTCAGTAGGTGACCCCCGTCTGATATCAATCATGTGACACCTCACCTCCACCCTCTCCAGTCTCTGAAGTTTGCTCATGAGGGTCTGGATCTCACTGTTCTTCTCAGACAACATGGCCTGAAGTCTCTCCATCTGAGCGGCGTCGGCCCTGGAGCCTTGGAGCTGCATCAGAGTGGCCATCTGGACCTGGAGGACAGCACCAACCCCACGCAGGGTTAGAGGAAGGACTTTAACACAACCAAACCCTTCACCACAGTCGACAGTGGGGAGCAGCGGGTGGGGACGGTGCCATGCTCCGTGGACCTCAGCTGGCAGGTTTGAACCTGGAACCCATGTCCAGTTCCTTAACCACTTGTCCCCACTGCCGCGGGAAGGTCCAGGTCTTCAGAAAACAGTGTCCAAGTGAAGATGGCGGAGAACCTTCATGTGCTGCAGCTGCTGTTTACTGAAGGCATGTTGTTTCTGCAGGGACTGGTACTGGACCCTGGTACTGATCAGCTGTCTCTCCATCTCAGCACGTTTGTCCTCCAGCTGAAAGACACACACAGAGGAACGCGGTCACACCCAGTCCACGCCGGTGCTCACTGATTTCACGTGTTTCTTTTACCTCGGCGAACAGAGAGTTTCCTTTGCTGCTGGGATCCTGAGCCTGTCGCAGAGCCTGGTCCAACTGGACCTGCAGGTCCCGGTTCACCTCACGGGATTTCTGTCAGAGTCAGAGAACTGGTCACATTTCAGGAGCGGCGCAATGTTCACGTCCCAGGAGACGTCTCACCTCCACAGCATTGAACCAGGACACGGCCTCCTTCTCCCGCTCCTCCTTCTCCTCCGTCGCCCGCTCCAGCTGTCTCTGCAGACTGCTGTTGGTTAGCGCCATCTGCTGTTCTTGGTAGCGATATTCCTGCAGCGTCTGCTCCAGCTCCGTCTTGAAATACAAAGACATCAAAAGTGGATGTTTACAAAGGGAAGGCTCAAAGATCGCACCCTGGACTTCATCTCCACTGACCTTGACAGTCTCCAGCTCCGTGATCTTCATCTCCACCTCCAACATCTCGGAGCTCGTGGAGTTGTGTGCGGTGTCGCCCAGAGCCTGCAGCTCCTTCACCTTGTTGTTCAGACTCTCAGTCTGGATCTCCAGTTTGTGTCTCAGTTGTTTCTCGTTCAGCTGAGTTTCCTCCAAAGCAGCCTGGAGCCGCAGGACCTGCAGACGAGCACCGACCGTCAACCACAGACAACGGCAACAGCAGCAGAAGGTCTTGGTGGATCAGCAGGACAACACAGATCGGGGTCTACCTTGTTGTGGAGCTCAGCCAGGGCCAGGCTGTGGGTCCTTTCCAGATGTTGCTGCTGCTCCAGAAGGTGCTGCGTCTGCTGGCTCTTCACACAGTCGTAGTCCGACCTCAGTGACTCCAACATCCGGGTCTTCAGGTCCACTTCCTTCTGCAGCGAGTACTTGTCCTGCTCCAGGCTCTGCGGGGAACACAGGGTTGGACAGTGTGAATGCCTGAGCCCCGGGTGTCCTCCGGGGGTCACTGCAGTGATGCCCCACCTCCAGAGCATTGGTCATCTCCACCCTCTGCTCTTCCAGTCTATTCTCAAGTTGGGTCTGCTGTTGGAGGAGGTCCAGACCGGCCCGAGCCGCCTGCTGCAACTGCTGCTCCGTCTCCTTCAGCTGGCTCTGGAGCTGCTCCACCTGCTCCTCTGCTGCCATCTGGAGGGGAGATGGAGGATTTGATATTTACAAACAGACCCATCTGCCCTCCACGTTAGGGCTCCACACACCCCAACCAGAACCATCTGGACTGCTCTCACAGTGGATCATCCTTCTTTATCTCCCCATCTTCTACTCTGACTCCAACTACCTGCACGTCCTCCCTCACTGCATCTATCAATCTCCACCTCAAGGACTGTTCTTCTATGAACATATATCCACTCTGGACATGTCCAAACCATCTCAGTCTGTCTTCTCTAGCTAACATTCCTGTCTGTGTTGTCCCTCTAATCACCTCATTCCTGATCCTGTCCACCCTTGTCTCTTGTACTGTTCCCATACAGGTCCTGCACCAGTCTAACATACTTCTCTGCCACTCCTGACTTCCTCATACAAAAGCACAGTTCCTTCCTTGTCTCCCCGTCATAGGAGACAAGGAAGGAACCTTTTCTAAATCTACAAAACCACTTTGAAGCTCCTCCTGACCTTATCTGTTTTTCTCCATCAACATCCAGAGTTGATGATGTTGTACATCAACAGTGTATATTTGTAATATGTTGTGGACGCAAACTGATATTTTGATACGTTTGATATTGTGATGATACTGAAACATCTTCTCCGTCTGTTCCGTATCGTTGCTACAGTTCCTCTGAGTCCTGTCGAAGGCAGAGACACTCGGTGAGACTCGGTGAGACGTCGACCTTTTCTGACTCGTGTTTTAAAGACACAGAAAGTCCGAACGCGACGACGGTAACGTTAGAACCTGGTGAACAGAGTCAAAGAACCTGAACACGACATCCACCCATGATTTTCTCTGTGTTTTTACCTCGTCTGCTGGAGTCCAACCGTCAAAGCGCCACTGTTTCAAACTGCCGCCACTCACTTATCGCGATAGATTTAAACGAGAGTTGCGCCTGATTGGTCCATTGTCACGGTGTCCCAGCTAGGAAATGAAGATCCCGCGAGATTTGGAATGATATGACTTAATCTGAACCCGAGCAGACTTTAGGTCTCCTGTCGGTCCAGTCTCCTCAGGTCAGTTGGTTCTTCTGGAATCAAGGTCTCGGTTTTACACTGGTTCCTGTAGGTGGCTGCATGTCATGTGATATGATGTCATGTCATGTGATGGGTCATTGAAACATTTTGGACCGTTGGTTCATTACGCGACGCTTCATTCATTATGAACGTGGGGGTCACCTACAGGCACATTGGTGGCACTGCAGCCATGCGAAAGGTTGATGACCCGAGCAGTTGTACAGGAATTTACTCGAGTATTTGGTACTTTTGGCCATCATCATCATCATCATCATCATCATCATCATCTTTGTTGTCGTGATAGAGGAGAGTCCGCTGAGGTGAAGGGACGGTGGTGAGACCAGCCATGATGGATGGATTAGAGACACTAGGAATAGACAGGAGGTGGAGGAGTTAAAGATGCTGCTGAGAGACAAGGATGGACAGGATCAGGAATGAGGGACATTAGAGGGACAACACAGACAGGAAGGATTGGAGGTACATATATGTGTATATTTACCCCTCTATATACCAACTCCGTCTCTCAGTGAGAGTCAGATTCTGTCTCCACCTTTAAAGTGAGACTCAAAGCCTCCTCTTTATCATAGTCTGACACCTAAACTAGATCAGGCCACACCTCCTTTTTAGAACAGTCTAAACACATGCTGCTGTAGACCTAGACCCCTGGGGGACATTTTTCATCTTGCACTTAGAATGACCATTTTCTTGAGTCACTTTCACTGCCCGGTGTCCCCCCATGACATGTGTCACATGTCTAAATGATTCCACTCTTTCTTACTCAGTTTTACTTTCACCGGTGAACGGGACGAGCCCAGGACAGAAGTCAACTGCCCCTGGGACAGGGTTCAGATACTACTTTATGTTCTGAGACTTCTACTGTATTTTCATTTTTTGTGTGTGTATTTGTGTACTTGCATGTTTTGGGTCTGTCTGTCTGTCCAGGGAGTGGACTGGACAGTGGGTTCTCCTGTGGTTCTCCCTAAGGTTTCTACCTTTTTCTTTTTTCTCCCTTCTTCAAGGGTTTTTTTCTGGTAGTTTTTCCTTATCCTGGCTGACAGTCTAAGGCCAGAGGATGTTACCAACCCTGGGAGACAAACTGTGTTTTGTAAATGTGGGCTATAAATATAAAATGTGATATTTATACATCTATATATCTACAGATGTGCACATCCTACACAGAGAGAGACAGACAGACAGACAGACAGACAGACAGACAGAGCCACTGAATGGTCTGGTTGACTTTATTCCAATCTCAAGTTTCTTCTCAGTCCACACTCCCTGACAGGCAGACCGGGTTTCCCAGGATTTCTGGAGGTCTGTTTCGGGTCCATGGCTCACTCTCTGACAGAACATTCCAATTGGTCAACACCTGTTCTCTCCTCAAGCCGCAGCGATGGAGGTGGAGTCCAGAGGTCGACCCTGAGGCTAAAGACAAACCAAGAGGATGACAATGACATCGGGAGATGGTGTGTGTGTGTGTGTGTGTGTGTGTGTGTGTGTGTGTGTGTCCATGTGTTTGCCACCTTGACAAAGATGTGCTGGGGCAGGTATCTCCTCAGGCTGTGTGAGTCAGTGAGTGGACAGCGTGGCAGGCTGATGTTGAGCTGGGGCAGTGTCTGATATCCCGCCATCAGAGGGTAGTAGTTATACAGCATCTGCTGCTGCGAGCCGGGCAGGATACGGAGACGCACCTGCAGGAGGCACACCCGCACACATGAATCTGTCCAGTAGGTGGCACTGAGCACACAAGTTCACTGGACTTCACTGGTCTGAACTGACATTATGCCATCTACTGGTAGACCTGATGAACGAGTTCGGCCAACGTGGCCTTTCATGAGGCGTCAGAAAAGATTCTCATTCCTCGTTATAATGAGTGAGTGATCTGGAGGGTTGGTGGGGTCAGATACCTGCTTCAGTCCTGAGAACATGAAGGCGTCAGAGGGATCCACAGCCATCTCCACCTCCTGCACCAGCGTGGTGCGGTTCTCTATGTGGTAGCGCACAGGCAACGACTCTCTCACTCGTCCAAACGACGGTACGTCTGCAGCAAACAGAACAACAGTCAGCAGTGAACAGGGAGCAGCTACTACAGCGTGCACGGTTGTGTGTCCTCAAAGTACCAGCATAAATGTAAAGAGGGACAGACTCCGGGACAAGGGGGGGCAGCGTGACTGTAGTCTGGATGAGAGGACATTGCGGGCCGGACGACTTCCTGTTCAATAACATCAGCACAGTCAGTGAAAGACACAGAAAGAGAGAGAGACACAGACACAGACACACAGAGAGAGAGAGAGAGAGAGAGACTTGGCTTTCTACCTCCTCCATGATATTAGGTACTGTCCTGTGGCCACTGAGCTGCTGCTGCTGCTGCTGCTGCTGCTGCTGAGCGGTGGACACAGCAGACTCACACACTCCCTGGCCGACTCACCCGTCTGTAAAACCACTGCACACCAACAACAGTCAGACCAAGTCCTTTACCAGGTATTTCCAACGGAGCTGGAGGCCTTACTCACCCCCATGCAGCTGTGACTCCAGCTCAGGGGGGCTGCTGGTCAGATGGAGGAGCTGGAGAGAAGAGGAGGCCAGGAGCAGAGGCCAGGGAGAGGAGGAGACGACATCTGTCATCAGCAGGAAAGGAACATCCACGGCCAAGTGCTCCACCGGCTCGAACTGGAGTCAAAGCCAGACAACAGTCGGTCAGGTACACCCAGAAACAACAGTCGGCCAGAGACAACAGTCGGTCAGATGCACACAGAAGCAACAGTCGGCCGCATACACCCAGAGACAACAGTCGGCCGGATGCACCCAGAGGCAACAGTCGGTCGGATGCACCCGGAGGGAACAGTCAGAGACAAGACATCTTCAAGAAACCTACAATGTCAAGTTGCCCTAAAAGTAATTCTTTTTGGAACAGTCAGTCAGGTGCACACAGACAACAGTCGGTCAGGTGTCAAAGACCAAACAGAGAAGCTCAGAGAAGTCCTCTTCTCCAGACTCCTCACCTTGATAGTCATGAACTTGACAGAAACTTCAAATGGATCCACGGTTTCTATGGTTACGATCTCATCCTGGAAAAAGGTGGAGAGGAGTAACAGTTTAGAGGAGGTCGAGGGGGGTGAGAGGTGGGGTGCAGGGCTTAGATCAGTACGAGACAATAATTGTAGAACAAATTGAAGGGGCGGAGTCTCTGCTCAATCCTGTCAGGAAAACAGAGGAGAAGGACCATGGAGATAAAAGGGAAGCAGTAGGAGGAGGAGATGAAGGGGAAGGAAGAAGAGGAGGCGCAGGGAGATGAAGGTGGGAGAAGATGAGCGGGGACATGAAAGGGGGGAGAAGGAGGAGCCATTCTGTGCCTTGTGACATTTGCAGACAATGTGGCGTCCCTCCACCCTGGTGTGGATGCTGTAGGCCACATGGAAGAGGAAGACCCGCGACCCAGTGGACTCACACCTCAGATATACACTTGTCTCCAACTGGAACACAGAAGAACACAGGTGAGATGGAGGAGGAGAGTGGACCAGAGGGTTGGGGTCAAGGAAGTCTGGAAAAGGTTTCACCTTTCCTCCGCCCGTCAAGTCTCCCAGGGGAATGTCAGGAAGCAGCGCAGGATCAGTGTCCTCACTGACCTTGGACCCGTCCAGGGACACATGGGTGCTGTGGCCCAGATTGGCATCCTGACCTGGACACAGGAACCAGGAGAACACTGGAACACCAGACTGTCTACAGGCTCAAACGGTGTCTCAGGTTCAACTGGTGCAACAGTAACCATCGAATCAAATAAAACCAGTACCTGGTTTCAGACCGGCGGTCAACTTCACATCCTTGGCCAGGCCCTCCTCCTCTGACTGGACGGTGAGGTGTATGCAGTAGAGTTCATTAGTCAGAGCAGGAGGCTGATGGCTCAGCTGGACTGAAATTCTGGGAACTCTGGAGATGATCCTGAGCAGAAAATAAAAAACGATGTCACCACTCAGTGACGATCTTGATAATGTCACCATGGGGTTGAAACAAATCTGACATGGTGCTGTGCTGCATGCTCAGGCCGTCCCACTCCAACTCTGCGCACGTCTCCACGTTACGTCCCCATCGACGTGAACATCTGCTGGCCTGCACAGCCTCGTGGGTGGAGGCCGCATCTCCACCTGCGCCCCTCCAGTTCAGAAACACACAGCGGCCGGCGTCAGAGCCCAGCATCACCTCGATGCCTGTCATCTGGTACATGGTCAGTACAGGGTTAGTAGCAGTCGCCCAGTGTCAGCTGGACAGACAGACAGACAGACAGACAGACAGACCAGCTGGGTAACACACGCACAAACCTCAATCTTCTTCCCAACGTCCTCAGTTTTTGCCACGAAGCTAAAGTGGAAACACTGGGTTTTTCCCGGTGACAGGATCATACTGTTCTCATCTGATGGTGACATCACACACCACTGGTTGTACTCCTGCACACACAAACACACACCAGCAGTCAGGGATTGACTTTCTGACAACAGTTGGTGAAGACAGTCGTTGGACCGGACGACTGATTACCTGGTTACTGAGGCTGACGGCCAGCTTGTTCAGTGCTACGGCGTGAGGACAGTCGGCCCGGAGAAAGACCTGCAGCTGGATGGGCTGGTCTACATGGAAACTAGGACACAGAAACCGGGCCTTGCACTGGACTGGGAACAGAAGAGAGAAGGTGTGGAATGTCAGCCGTCAACTTCAGCCATCAACATCACAGGGAGGAAGAGGGAGGAAGAGGGAGGGAGCTGTCACCCAAAGGTATGTAGTCCTGAACCTCCACGGTGAACTCCTTTGATCCAGCCAGGGCCACGCGGTCGTTCCACAGCAACAGAGCTGCGTTGACGGAGGCAGGATCACAGTCGGGCTCAGGGTCAGGGACCTGGTTCTGGTGGAGGAGGAGAGGCGGGACATCAGAGCGTCACTGATTAGACAGATTATATTGGGTAGATTGACGGATGGATGAAAGGTGCGTGGTTGGATGGGTGGATGAATGGGTCCCTTTGGGAAATAAGGCTTATTACTGTACGTCAACACTAGATGGAGCTGTTTTCCTCCCTGGCAGCAGCTCACCTTCAGGACTTTGGTGAAGTTCTGGTCAATCCGTCTCTTTTGTTCCTCCGTCAGAGTTGAAGCTGAATGAAGACGTTTATTCATTTTTACTGTAGACCCTGGTCCACGGGTACATGGTACGTACATGGTCTGGTGTCCTGACTTACCTCTGCCCAGCAGCTCCATGCAGTAGACAATGTAGTCTTTGACACTGGCCATCAGGTAAGCACAGCGCAGAGCTGTGGTCAGTATTGCGGTCAGCAGTCCCCACCACCGCTCTGAGCGATAGTCACACATCACATAGTCCAGGAGCCTAAGGACACAGGAGACCCCTCCAGTCAGTGGACCATGGTCTGCCACTGGTCCGACAGTAACGCTTTGTAAGTAAAGGACCGCCTTCCTTAGCAGTGACATCACCAAACACCAACAGGACTACTTCAGGAGAGGCTAAAGCTGCGGTTCCCACCCTTACTTGAGAGCCTTGGTGTAGTCCTTGGCATGGTAGTACTCCTCTCCCATCAGCACCACTGGACCAGAGGACACAACAACAGGTGAGACAGGTCCCCTCAGTCAAAGTTGTCGGTTAGATTCTGGTACTCACTGAGGTGGCTCTTCATCCTGGGGCATTTGTACTTCTTAAACTGGGCAACAGCATTACTGAGGAGGGCAATTATCACCTCCTGCAGGAGCACAGTCACAGAGGGGACAGATCATTGGTAGGGTTAAAACAATTAGGTATCACAGTCAACCAAACTGGGTGTGTGTGGGTGTGTGTGTTGGTGTCTTCTCACAGAATGTGGAACCTCTCTCTCCTTTATCTGTAGAGCCAGAATCCCCAACTTCTCCTTCTCTGCATCAGGAGGATCAATACCTTCACAACATACAACCAAAGATGATGTCATCAAACACCAGTTGAAGAAAGACTGAGTGTGTGTGTGTGTGTGTGTGTGTGTGTGTGTCCTCACTCTGATGTCCAGGTCTCCACGGTCTCTGTCCAAAGAAGTCTAGTCCTCCACTTTGAGGGTCTAGGGGGTCAGAGCTCGGGTATGTGGCCCCACCCTGATAGAAGTGAGAATCCGGGTCAGAATTTTCTGAAGGGGGTCGGGGCCTTCGCAGTCACATGTGTGCATATACATTAGCAGTACTGACCTGGCAGAGCTGCAGCGCCACCTGCTTTCTCTCCTGACCGTAACATGCAGCCTGTTGGTAGTAGAACCCAGGGTTCTGGGTCTGGATGGCTGGCAGACCCAATTTAATGGCTTCATCAAACAGTTCTCCAAACGACTGAAACCTGAGAACAATAGCGCAGACGGGACATGAGAGAATGGACCTGTCTGACAGCAGGACGTGCTTCAGTGTCCAACCCACTGTTTGGACATCCAGGCCGCGTGTTCGAAGCCCAGCTCAGCGCTGCCGATCTTCTTCTTGCAGAGGTCGATGTGTTTCCTGAACTGGGCGATGGCGTCCAGGGGAGTGTTGTGCTGGAAGCACAGACGGCAGATCTGGGCAGAAGAAGGTGTGTTTTTGGTTTTGCTCAACCTCTGGCTCAGTTATTCAAGTTGTTATGGTGACACTAGCGCGGCCCCAGTGTCACCGCGTTACTCCAGCAGGGGCACTGTTGGATTCCATCTATGTCATTTGTACCATGAGAGAGAAGAGAAGAAAGGACTCCCACCTTGTAGTTGATGAATCCAGCAAGGGTTTTGATCTCCAACATGTTGGTTTCATGAGCTCGCAGCTCGTGAACCAGACTGTAGGCTGTCCTGTAATATCTACGGTGAAGAGAAGAAGGACAGGTCAGCACCACAACACCCTCTGCTGGCCACAGCAGCAGTGTGAGAGAGTGTGACGGGGGACTCACTTCAGGGCGTTCTGTGTGTCCTGCTTCAGCTCACTGAAGAAAGCGATCTTAAACTGGTGTCTGACGAAGAGCAGCTGGAAACAGACAGACAGAAACTCCGGTCAGCGTCACTGACCTCCTGTCACCAAGCACCGCCTCCACGGCTGATGAACCAACCTGGTGCGTGGTTTTGTTGAGGAACTCCTTGTGTGACTTGACGCGGCGGATCTCGGTGTAGTAGTACGTCTGAGCGTGTTCATAGAAGGCGTTCTCCAACCTGGGGGGCGGGGTTCAGTCAACATGTCAGTACAGTGGTTCTTCAGGATCCCAGCTACTCCATACACCGGTCGACAACTAGATTACTACGGAGATTTTCTTTCGGGTAGGAAGAAACATCAGGTTCAGGCAGAAGTTTGTCAAATAAAAAAAAATGTGTGTACACGCAATGAATGTGAACGCAGTTTTGCATCTCGACAACGACATAACTATTTTATATTAGCAATATATTTGTTTATACTGTATATCTCTGTTCTAGATGTTTAGAAGGTAAGAAATTTTATTTTGATTCATTCATTGTTTCTGTCCGTTAATAAATGTGGAATGGAGGTAGAAGCGGACGGACTGAGGAGGGCTGCTGTGGAACGACCTGCACTGAGATACTGAAGGACCACTGGACTGGACATATCCAGAATGATGGACCTGATAATGTAGCCAACCAGGTGGTCCGTGTGGGGCAGCACAAAGAGACTCTTCCCGGAGAGGTCGCAGGAGTTACACAGAGCAGCTGCTCTCTCCGAGGCCACCAGGTCCTCCCCTGCACACACACACACACACACACATACACACACACACACACACACACACACAGACAGACAGACAGACAGACAGACAGGTGAGTGAGACAGGCTAGGTTGGTGGAACACACTGCTGGAGAAATCAACGGTCATGCTCACCTGGAGGTAGAGGTGTTTTCTTCTGGATCAAAACCACGGCCACCTTGGTGTTTCTGCCCTGAAGACTGGTTCTGGAGAGGAACAACCTGAGGGTTAGGACCTTGATGATGGTCAAGTCCTTTCTCAGCACATTCCCAGACAAACCTGACAATCTCCACTTTAGTGGCACACTCCGACTGTTTCTCCTTCCACTGCGGATCATCCCAGTCCAGCTCATAAAAGAGAACAACCAGAGCAGGAACCAGGTTCAGATGTTTGTTCATCCAACCGGTCTTCAGGATGCCCTTTGGGATGTACCACTCGTAGGAGGTCCGCTGCACCAGGACAAAACATGTCTCTGCTTAAAAACTGGAATAGGTTGATTTTATATACTATTTAAGATAAAGATTAAGAAAACCTTTATTCGGTCCTAGAGTGAGAAGGACAAAAACTTATTTCCCTGGTAATTCTGACAGACATCTGACCTTAGTGCGACATTTGGGGTATTCATGATCGCCTGGAAGAACTTTGAAGGAGATGGGCACTCTGTCTGCACGACGGTTCACGCAAAAAGCGTCCCAAATGGCTCGGTGCACAGCGTTGTAGACCACGTCCAGACCCGTTAGAGCGACGAAAGCCAGGGGCCGGCAGCACAGCTCTGGAGGATGCTCCCACTGGGAACCAGCCATCACGACTCTTCAGACTCTTGGACACAGCTGTAAAAGACAGAACATCGTCCACAGAGAGGTTCTCCAGAGAGAAAAGGACCCAGCAACAACAACCAGGAGGACAACAATGACGAACAAGGACAGCTACAACAAGGCCGACAATGACAGCATCAATGACAACAATGACATCCACAACGGCAACGGGGACAAGCAGTACAACTAAAACCCCAGCTCTCCTGCTCTGCACTACTTCGCTTTTAAGAATAATCTATCTTGACATAGTTAGGACATTTGAGACATTGAAAGAGCAACGTGACCAGATTTATACATGAGCCAGTTTAGGAGCAAATGAACTCAGAGGAGAGAACTATTTAGTGGACATCACTAAATATGTGCTATTCAGGGCTTCAAGGTGAAACTTGTTCAAGAGAAGATCCTTGTCCCTTTCTTAACCGAACTCTGCGTCCTTGACCATCACATGAATGACTGATGGTCTCCGCCGATGGACACCCTCACAGCTGGACCTGGACCGGTCACGTGACTCCGTCGTAGCTTCCGCCTTGTCAATTGGTTTACTTTAACTCAAATGTTCCACTGTTTTTGTCTCACAGACCGACACAGTACAAACATACACAGTGTATACAGTGGTATGAAAACAATGGGAACACAGACGGATATCGACGGAATTACTCTGGGACTGAAGCGGAAATAAAAGCGCTCTCAATAGGGAAATAATGCTAACCATAAGAACCATTTACCACTATAACATCAACGGCCATTCACAGTAGTAGATTAACCAGTCAGTCAGTCAGTCAGTCAGTCAGTCAGTCAGTCGGTTCTTACCAGGTTTAAACTGCACTGAACAGTCGTCCCGGTCGAGCTAATCGTTAGCACCAGCCCGAGGTTGAGAGTAAAATATTCAGCAGAACCAACCCAGAATAGACCATTAGTTCGGCTGATTCACCGCGGAGATCCAGACAGACCGTCACCGACGACTCTCTCTGTTTCAATACGGGAAAAATCCAAACATTGAGCGGTCGGTCAATCAACAGGAGAACAGCTAATGGGAGTTAGCGTCAAGCTGTGGGGGTGGACTACCACTTCCGCTGCACCTTTCAACTTAAAGCAGACGGAAGAAGCGACGATTATGTGGTTTCAAAGCAACAACAACGATGATTTGAGCTAATATTACTGTATATTAAATTAAAAAATAACATAGATTCCTAGATAACCTGGATGTACACACACACACACACACACACACACACACACATATATATGGACATATTGTGTGTGTGCGCTGTATGTGTCTTCAAGAAACCCACTATGTTGCCCTTGCACCAGTTGCCCTTGCATCTACACAGACACTGTATGTGTCTGCTCTCCTTTTCACATATTGTGCAGGGTGGTAATAAATAAAAACACTGTATTGCTCTTTCTTCTGCAGCAGGGGGCAGCACAGCAGTATCTGCCTAGTCATTGAACACAGTGCCCTCTGTGGCATCAGCCCTCCCCGTCAGAGTTGGACTTGGACATGGGTTGGACTCGAACCTGAGACTTTCTGCAGGGAAAAATTCTCGAATCTTTGCCGGGGTCTGCAGTGCGCGCGCACGCACGAACGCAAACTTATTCACTCTCATCCTCTGTGCATTTGTCAAGAATGCGCGCGCGCGCGCCCCTCCTCGTTGCAGATGTCCGAGGAGCGCTCCTCTCCGCAGCCATGGACGATCCTCCATCTTCTTCCCCAACGGCTCCTGTCCTCCCGCTGAGACCGCGCTGAAGAAGGTGAGTCTTCCCGGCGACGCGCGTCTGCCGCCAACTGTCTGTCGTTGTCACAGTGACACCTTCACCTTCACCTCGTCCGCCTTACTCCTTGATGATGATGATGATGATGATGACGGAGAGGACGAGGAGTCGGCTTGTTTTGCTATAGTTTAGGTGAGAGTGATTCAGCACAGACAGGCACCCAGGGACCTGGAGCCGACTGGACTGTCCTGGGGAGGACACATAGTGAAGGTCTCCCTCAAACCCGTTTTTAGTTACACTGAAGTGAAGTGAGCCAGGACTGAGGTCCATCTCTCAGACAGTCGCGTCTAGTTCCTTGTGGGAGGGGACATTTCCAGAGTACTCCTGGGAACCGGCCGATATGGTTCTCACACTGACCAGGCTTCCTGTGACTGTTGGCTTGGAGAAGACCGGATTCTCAGGTCTCTATGGTGGAGCAGTGGAGGAGGAGGAGAGCCGGTTCCTGACCACACTCTGTTAGTGGTACCACAGGACACAGCTGTCCTGAAACACCACACGGGCACAACAGCGTCACCGCCAGGTCATTCTGTAGAGGTCAGCAGGAAACTGCTGAGTCATCAGGTGTGTGTGTCAGCTGTTCTACTGCACTGATCCTTTCACTGTGGGTCAGGGATGACATCATCAACCTCTGTGACATCATCAGGGTCTCCGGTCTGGTTCTTGGTGCCGATGGTGGTCAGATGATGCCGTTGGCGGTGTCATGTTCTAGATGGTTCTGGACAGTGTGGGTGGTAGGTGGGTGGAGGAGGGGGACGGGGCTGTTCCTGATAAGGCAGTGACAGGACTTGAGTGATAAGGTGTGTGTGTGAGGGGGGTGGGCCACACAGAGTCCAGACCGCCCTCGTCTCCTTATTCTTCTCCTTTTCTCTCTGTCTCACAGACTCAGACCCGTTTGGAAACTAAACAACAACCTGTGAGCCCTGACATCATCACCCTCCCGTCTGCTGCTTCCGTCCTTCTCCAGGACATGACCGACCTGGAGGCCTCGGGTCCGGGGGCTGTCGGGGAGCCCCCTCCATCCTACATCATCTTCCTGGTGGTCTTCCTCTTCTTCCTGACCGGACTGTCGGGCTTCCTCGTCTGCCACCTGCTGAAGAGGAGGGGCTACCGATGTCGGACCGGAGACATGGACGTTGGAGACGAGGAGGAGGAGGAGGAGGAGAAGCTGGGAGGAGGTGCAGACGGTACGTTTGAAAGAACACTTTCACAACTGTTAGCTCAATGCTAACTAGTGCATAGACAGTCGTTTAACTTAAATCAAACTGTGTATGTTCACGGTGATTCCTGACGCCTGACTTCCTGCTCCTGCTGTAGAGGAGGACGAGGAGAACCAGGACACTGTGGAACAGATCCTCAAGTGCATCATTGAAAACGAAGGTGAGGAGATGCTGTGAACTGGACTTCTTCTGCTCTGGGTCAGAGTTCTAACTCAGGTTCTTCTGTTCTCCAGCCAACATGGAGGCCTTCAACGAGATGTTAGGAAACCGCAATGTGTGTGTCCACCACGACCCCAGGTGAGCTGTTACACACACACACACACACACACACACACACACACACACACACAGATGCATGTGAACTCCTGACCCCTGACCGTTGCAGGTTGCGTAAAGAGTCCATCGGCAGCGTTCCCTCCCACCACCACACGGTCCACTCGGGCACAGAGCACAACTCCTGCCACCTTTGCACTCAGGTTCGCTCCAAAAAGGGACGCCGTCACAGCAGAACGCCGCGCTTCAAGCAACGGCCCGGGGAACAGACGGTGTTCTCTGTGGGACGGTACGTGTGGAAGCGTAGACACGGGTGAAGCAGAGGTGCATGAGAGAGTGACGTGCTGCCTTTATCTCCTCAGGTTCAGGGTGACGCACACAGACAAGAAGCTGCACGGAAATTTGGCGGCAGTGGTAGGGTCAGGTGACCTGCTGGAGCGGTCAGGTGACCCCCCCGGAGCCCACAGTGGCTACGACCTGAGGAACATGTTCAAGGATGTCCGACCGGCCTCCGATACCACCAACGGGTTCGTACCGAATATGGGGAAACGAAGGAAGAGTGGCTCTGTCTTCGGGCCGCGGCGGGGCAGCGACCCGGTCGGTCTCAGGACCACGGAGCCACCGGTTGGCAGACAGGCCGGGGGGCTGAAGTTGGCT
Organism: Paraplagusia blochii; assembly: GCA_016785265.1. Classification (NCBI taxonomy): domain Eukaryota; kingdom Metazoa; phylum Chordata; class Actinopteri; order Pleuronectiformes; family Cynoglossidae; genus Paraplagusia; species Paraplagusia blochii. The sequence goes on from JAFBJS010000444.1 coordinate 209,331, forward strand.
TTTCAGAAGCAGCCGGTGGTTCTGGAGGAGCTGGTCCAGAGTGAGAGCCCGGAAGAGACCAAGGAAGCCGAGGTCCCACACAGCGAGGAGAGCGGATCTCGTTCCAGGAAACAGGAGGCTCAACAGTCGGTGTCTGAACCCCAGCTGGACCGTCTGGTCCAACCTCCGGCCCGCTCACTCACAGAAGGTCATTCTGATCCTGGCCCTGTACAGACGTCAACGCCCACCGTGCCTCCTCCACACTCTCCCCCTGATCCCTGCTCCAGCCCAGACCTGGAGGCCGGCCTTGGTTCTGCCCTGGCCTTCATCAGTCTTGGTTCTTCTCCTCGGAACAGAACCCCCTCTACCTCCTCTCTCTCCGAAGCCCCCAGCTCGCCCGGGTCGGTGGCATGTGGTCAGGCCATCACTACAGGCCTGAGTTCCTCCCTCACTCCGTCAGGGCTCGCCACCTTCAGCCAGTCACCAACGTCCCGCCCACCGACCCCAGGGCGGAGGAGCACCACCCAAACTGGTACCAGGCCTGGACCGGGTCAGACCACCCCAACCCTGTGCCCTTCTGAGGTGGAGGTCAGCAGGGGCGGGGCCAGTGGTCAGAGAGCATTCTCTGTAGTCACTGTGGTGGAGGAAGGACCGGGGTGCGGGCTCAGAATGTCGGACCGGGTCAAAGAGGACATGGTGGAGATGGAAGACATCAGAGACTGTAGGGTGAGGCCGGCCTGGGTGGAAGAGAAGGACGAGGTCCAGGAGGAGGAGGAGGTCCAGGAGGTGCTAAACAGATGAAGGAGGTCCAGGGATCAGTGGTCTTCCAGAGGGGGAGGGGCCAGGGGAACCAGATGTCATTTAAGGAGCAGGCCTGTAGTCAGTCACACCTAGAAGGCTGTCTCTTATACACATCTAGATGTGTATAAGAGACAGGGGTGGAAGAGAAGGACGAGGTCCAGGAGGAGGAGGAGGTCCAGGAGGTGCTAAACAGATGAAGGAGGTCCAGGGATCAGTGGTCTTCCAGAGGGGGAGGGGCCAGGGGAACCAGATGTCATTTAAGGAGCAGGCCTGTAGTCAGTCACACCTAGAAGGAGACCAACCAGGGTCCTGGTCCTGGTCCTGGTCCTGGTCCTCAGTCCAGCACCTGACTGATTGATGTTGAAGGTATGAACTGATGTTGGTCATTTAGTCCAAAACTAGTTACTGAGAGGACGTTTCACCAGAGTCAGTCTATTGTCCTCAGTCTACAGGAAGCAGATGTTATGGATATCTCTGGTCAAGGTTAAAGAGTCCAGTTAGACAACTGGACATTCAGAACATAGTCCATGAGGTGAAACGTTTTCCAAAAAACTGAATGTCCAGTTGCCGAACTGAACTCATGACCTGGATGACTGAGAATACTCTGGTCTTGACCATCGTCCGGACCACGGTTGCAGTCACAGTTGCGGCCCTGGAGTGTTTCATGGGAAACTGACCCAGGTTCAGCTACTGCCTGGTTTCTAGATGCGCGACTTCCTGTTCCCACTCAGTGATCACGTGATCATCTCAGTTCAGCGAATCTATGTTGCCCCCTGCTGGTCCCCAGATAAATCACATTACAGCAGTCCTCAGTTGTTGTCTCCATAGTCAGTCAGTCAACAGGCGTCAAGAGTCGGTGGACAGTGGACAGTGGAGAGTCATAATAGAATTTATGTCTGAATTAAAAATGGATTTTTCTTCATGTACCTCTGAATTGAACCCAAAGACGTTTAGAGAGAACTTTGTTTCCCAGTGTTTATTCTACATTTATAGACCAGAGTTCTACGCAATAAGAAGCTTTGTATACAAGTGTACACACACACACACACACACACATATATATATATATATATATATATATATTAAGCTTTCAATAAGGAATAAAATAATTGAAAATTCTGTGTTGCCTGTCTGTCTGTCTGTCTGTCTGTCTGTCCTGTGATTCTGTTTTACAAGTGAAGAAACGAGGATGGACAGGTGGACGTCCATGTTGATGTTCCACATGGTCCAGCTGGGGAGCAGAGGGACTGAGAGGATGAAGAGTGTGTCTGGTTATTAACCCCTTCCTTCCTGTCGTTTTCTCTTCTGGGTGACCTCTGCCCTAGTCCAGGTGACACCAGCTGTCAGTCAACTCGAGGCTGGGGGGGTGTCAGTGTGGGAGGAGGGGGAGGGGGTCGGCACTGTGGCAGAACACACACACACACACACACACACACAGAGTTGTGTTATTGCCCTCTCCACCCGCAGCAGACAGTTGTAGAACTCTTCTGAGAGCAGAACTTACTGGTTTCAGTCTGATGTCGGACCCTTCACAACTGGGACTGGTCCTCAGCTGGTCCTCCTTCAGGACGCCTGGTGGCTGAGTCTTGGAACTACAACCAGGAGATGGAGAAATGGAGAGGGCTGGGGAAGAGGGAGGCAGTGTGGGTGAGGTCTGGGGATGGGGAGACACAGAGCGACAGGGACAGGGAATGAACCATCAACAACGTCCTCCTCATGGTAAAACACCAGGACCTGGACTGTGTCCTTGGACTACACAGGCACTGGAGGTCTACAAAACTTCCTGTCATGACCTGGACATCTGGCATCTGCACCTCCTTGTCTTGCTTCTCCTCCTCCGCCAACAGCCCGTCTTCATGTATGAGCTCCACCACCAGTGAAGGGAAGAGACCAACGTGTCCGTCCAGCTCTCCCTCCCAGAAACCCTCGTTCACCTGGACCAGGTGGCATACATACGGAGGACAGATCACCTTCAGTCCAATCAGCGTTCATATTTCCATCTTGTTTTCTTTACCACTCCATGTTGACAGCGCATCAGCTTGATTATCGCCCCCTCCTGGAAAGAGAGCTCCTCTGCGCTCCGGGCCTGGTAAGAGTTCAGAGCTCTGGCGACACCTGAACCACACAGGCGGCATACCATTATAGTACCATCAAATGTACCATCAGTTCAATCACAAGTATTTGTAGACAAATATCTTCATCTTCAGTCCACAGAAACTCATCTATAATCACAACGACAGACGGTGCTGAACCTGCGGTTCCCGTCCTCTCCTGTGACCCCATAGAAGAGACCGAAGTGCAGGAGGTGTCCAGTTGAACAAGGTCATCTTCTGTGAGGCACAGGAACTGCACATAAGGCTCAGGAACGTAGCCCACCTGACCACAGGAGTTACACACCTTGAAAAGGACACAAACATCCAGACATCTCATCATTCCCTGGACCATGGTACAGCCCATGGTTCTGGACCACGGTAGAGACCCTACCTTCAGCCAGTCCTCCATGTCTCCATTTTCCACCACCTGTAGATCCTCTCCTTCAGTGATTGACAGCTCATCCATCTGGCAGGCCTGGAGTGAAAAGTTAGGATAGAACTTTGGTTTCTTGTTGCACCAACTGTTTTGTATGTGTCCATCTTAGTCAACGGCGTCAAACGGAGAAAGAAAGAAGGAGAAGAAGAAGAGCCAGATGATGAGGAACACTGCTGTCTGGTCAGAAGTTTCTCTTCTTCTATTCATCTGGGAAGTTTTTTTTTCTTCTCTCTCACCGCCTGCGCTCGTACTTCCTGTCCTGTCCTGAAGTACCTGGTAGCTGTAGATAACCCTGCAGGCCACTGGATGAACACGCTCTCCAGGTGCTGACTCTGGATCAGTGAAGACGTCCACACCATCATCAACATCATCATCATAATACTCCTCCAAGTCCGTCTCCTCAAACTCCGCCTCCTGAAACAAACAAGAGCATCAGAAGATAGAGAAGAAGAAATGTTGACCAGTCTGTGTGTCCATACTGAGAAGTCCTCAGCGGATCTTCTCTCTTCACTCAGACGTCTCTCTCTGTCCAGTTCTTCTGCTGCCTGGGTTATGGCTCTGCGGGTCCACTGTTTGATTCCCGTCACACTGTTGGCCAGCAGAGCCAGACGAGCTTCAGCTTGGATTCTGCTCACCTGCAGAGACACAGAAGAAGACAGAAGAAGACGAGAAAGAGCTGAAGAACAGAAGGGAAACTCCTTGTCATCGTGAAATGTCACCTCTAACTTTAACCCTTCACCACTGTGAACGGAGGCCATTCTCAGTGGTGGATTGGAACCTGGAACCCTCTGGACCCCAGGCCACCACTGCTAGAACAGAACAGAAGCTCCTCTCACCTTGGCCTTCCTCACACTGTCGTGGACCTCTGAGATCTTCTGCTCCACCCTGAGGCCCGTCTCTCCGGACAGGACCTTCAGACGGCCCACTAACTCCTGAAGAGCCTGGAGGACGGCGACCCACAGTCATGAAGAGAGTCACCAGCACCACCCAGTGGCCGGGTATTTTAATACAGCGTCACAACAATTGTCATTAGTCACAGATCCACAGCCCAACCTCACGGCTCACGGGCCGTGGCGGCCCACAGAGCTACCGCCTGTGAGCGTGAGGTGGACGGCTTCATCTCACCTTCTCTCCATGGATCACGGTCTTGTGGTCCTTGGCAGCTCTTGCAGCCCACTTCTTGGCCTCCTTCAGAAGATAGCCCTCAGACTCAGAGACACAGACTTCCTGCAGCGAACACACCTGTGTGTGTGGAGAAAACACACATCCACCCTCAGCCGATAACCCCTCACTGAACTGGGACTGTCCAGACCGGTTGGACACACCTGGTCCTGAGGAGCTCTCTGGAAGTCAATCTGGGTTGGTTGGATGAAGACAGGAGAGTTCTGGAGAAACAGTTGGATGTTCTTCTCCCTGGTCACCTGGCAACAGCAACAACAACAACAACAACAACGACACTGTGTCTGTGTAAATCAGCGAACCCTAACCCTAACCCCCCCAGACCTCCCGGGACCACCACCACCACCGCCAACTGTCTGCCCCCCAGCACAGGCCGCCTGGTGGGAAGGTGAGACATGTCGCGGGAAGATGTATACCGTAAATCCAACTCTCTGGGGAGAACCTCAGGCCGAGGTTTCAGGACAGGAAGACGGAGCCTGGACTGGGTCTGGAATGAGTCTGGTCCGGTCTGTGGTCGTACCTTGCCCAGGTTGTCCCAAATGGTGCTGTAGTTCTGGTGTGTCGACAGACAGGAGTCCAGCTCTGTCTCACTCAGCAGACAGAAATAGATCTTCAGATCCTCATAGATACTGCCATCTATCTGCTGAAGGTCAGAATACAGAGAACGTCTAAGGGTCCTCCAAGAAGGCGCGTCCATAGTGTCCAGTGTTAGCGCACTGTTACTACGACTGATGATTGACAGAACCTGTGTGTGTGTGTGTGTGTGTGTGTGTGTACCTCCATGATGTGTGGTAGCTCCACAGTGTAGTAGTTGTGATGGTGAGCATTGACTGAAGCCACAGTCAGCAGGTAGTCGTTACGGGCCACAGTCAGAGTCTGGTCACAGTGCTTCAACCTGGCACCCAGCTGGGAGAGCGGGGGTCACAGTTTGTCTGTCCCATGGTGGGTGGACACTGTCACCGTTTGTCCCCTCACCTTGGCAGCCATTTTGTGAAGTCCGGTCTTGAAGTGGAAAATCCCCGTGTGTTCGTTCTTCTCAGCTCTGAAGGACAAGAGTTCAACAATGACTGATGCTCTGACTGACTGCTACACCTGCTTCTACCACTCACTATATATAGTTGGACCGGACCGTGGTCCACCCACCTGGTCCGGACGTCAGCCTCCTTCTCTCTGGCCACGTTGGTGATGTGGCTCAGCTGGTGGTAGTTCTTCTTCAGCCGGTGCAGCTCACGCAGAGCTTCCACAACTTCACTCTGGGCCAACTGCAGCTGCTCCAGGCCCTGAAACAAACACACACACACACATCGTCTCGTCCTGACCTGGGTCACCTGACTTCTGCTGATTGGCTGATTTAAACCTCTGTCACCTTCCTAAGCACAAGGACACATCATGTCTGTCCCAACAGTTCCTTTCCCTTTGAAGTCAACAGTACTTTTGGGGATACTGTGGTGTGAATACTGTGGTGTGAATACTGTGGTGTGAATACTGTGGTGTGAATACTGTGGTGTGAGTACTGTGGTGTGAGTACTGTGGTGTGAATACTGTGGTGTGAATACTGTGGTGTGAATACTGTGGTGTGAATACTGTGGTGTGAGTACTGTGGTGTGAATACTGTGGTGTGAATACTGTGGTGTGAAAACCTGGCCCGATCAGTTGTAACTGACCAACTAAAGCATTAATTCAAATAAATACATGAATAAATGTTGAAATTTAATTTCAATCATAACATTTAGACATGAGCCAGAAGTGGGCCATGGTCCAGGTGTTGGACAACCCCAGATTTGAGCTGTTGCCGTTCTCACTCTCTTGGCTCGCACGTCTCCTGCGCTTCGAACACCGCAGGAAGCCTCTCCGCTCATAATGCGATATTTTTCCGCTGCACCCAGTCGACATGCAGCTGTCTGCGCTGTAGCGTCCACCAGGGAGCGCCACACACCAAACACACTGCTGAAAAAGCACAACAGCAACACTGTCGCTGTCACAACTCAGCTGGGACCGGGGTCGGTGGGTCAGGGGGAGTGGACACCCGTGTGACGGTCAGACGTTACCCTGAGGAGCTCAGCTCTGTGTGCGCTCTCTGCCAGTCTCTCTTCTGGAATTGAACCGCCAACCTCTGGAGAGCCTGAAAATAAAACTGACAATAAAACCAACTTCCTCCAGCCCCCCTTGATGAGGTCACTGACCAGGTCACTGACTGATGACCATGTGACCAAGATGAGAAGCTGAAATCATCCAGATCAGTTTTGTTTTTATTAATTATCAGCTGATAGCAGTGGTTCTCAACAGGACGTCCGTGTTTGAAAGTAAAGTTTTCAACTCTATTTTATTTCAGATATTGAAGAATCTCAGTAACTTAACTCACTAACCTGTACTGAAAATTTAAAAATAAAAAGGTAGAAATGATGAAATTTTTTATTATTTGTTTATTATTTCTTTGTCCCAACAGTGTCCTGGGACCCACCTTGGGGCCACGACCCACCAGTTGACAAAGACCCATCTGGATGAACATTTTTAAATGTGTTGATGTGAACACAGACTGACATAGGAGCTGAAATCAATGCGTGAGGAGCACTTCCTGCCAAGAGAACAAAAAAAGACACTGAATTGGACGTGAACTTGCCTGCGCGTACTCCTTCTCTATGAGCCATCGATGTTTACTGAAGCTCCTGTGGGAGGACAGGAGAGGACAGGACAGATGTCACCCGGCAACCACCGCCCACCAGTTGTGTCAGTGTCCGTCAGTGTCCGTCGGTCTTTTACCTGATCTCCTCCAGCAGCTCCGTGTCCTGATGCCGTTTGTGGTGTAGTTGACTCAGCTGCTCAGAGAAGATCAGCTTCACCTGCTGACTCTCCTTCACCTGGACGCACGCACACACACACACACACACACACACACACACACAGAGTCTTTATTGTCAATGTTTGAAAGCAACAACATTGACATATAAACATATTCATGTATAAATATATCCAAACAGTGAATTCCTGTTATTGATCATTTAGTTTCTTCTACTCAGTGAAGTCAAATAGTTAACCCTACTAACCACAGGATGCTCTTTAACTTCACTCATTAGTCGTCATGAGTGTGTGGTCAAAGCTCCGGCTGCAGCCCCTCTGGAGCACAGAACCTTCCTGCTATAACCTTCTGACTGCACTCTGCTACGCCCAACTCTTCTTCTCAACTTCTAAACTTGGCTCCTCCAAAGGAAACATCTGACTGAAAGAAGGACAAGAAGAGATGGAGCTCCACCTACCTTCCTGGGTGGAGGCTGCATGTTGCTGTCACCTCAGTTACTGTCTGTCCAGTCTGTCCTCCACCCACTTTTTCTTCCACTCCCTCACTCCGTCTCTCTCTCTCTCTCTCTCTCTGTCTCACTGTCGCTCCTCCCTCCACCACCACCTCTTATGTATAAATTCACGCTGCGCTTGTCTTCAGTGTCAGGTCTGTGCAGCAGGGGGCAGCAACCATCAACCTCCAGCCAGTTCAGAGAAGACCACAGCGTTCTAGACGTGGACATGACGTTGGATGAAAAGAACGACTTTGCGAAGACAGGAGGAGTGGGTGGAGCGGAGAACAGGAACAGGAGAAGAACGTCTTTAATGACATGCTTCAGAACCACAGGACATTTCTGGGAGACTAGTCAATAATTAAAATGGTACATCTGTGAATACGAGCGCCACCTGCTGAGGACTCTCTGGAGGTACGCTGGAGACACACTCTTTAAGTGTGTGGAAACACTGTGGAGATCCAGAAAAGTGGGTCAGCTGACCTTCTGATCTACACCATCACCGCTGTGACTCTGACGGGGCCACACATTCATGACAGGGTGGTCCGTACCAATCACATTAGAGCCACAGTTCTTCAAGGAGCCTGGTCAGATTTTGTACTTTTTCTGTTCAGGTATTAATTCATTTCTTTCACGCTTATCTGCTGCCACCTAGTGGAAAAGTGCTTCAGAAAGAATTCCAGGATCAGTGGGACAGGAACTCACCTACAGGTTTTTCCAGAAGGGGGCGAGGTTGAGGTCAAACGGTTGTTGCAGGACGACGTGAAGGAGGCGGAGCAGCAGGAGGAACAGTGTCCACCTCCACATCACTGACAGACTGAACCGAGCTGAGGTTGTCACGGCTACCAGCTGACGACCGTGGCAGCTCTTCAATATGGCAGCCAGGGCATCTTCTGAGAAGCTGAGGGTTTCGGTGAGAGCAGCAACAGTGATGCTTCTAACTGATGATGCGTTTCCTCTCTACTGCCAACATGTGGTCAACACTGAGCTGAGCTGCTGATGGATTTTTCTGCAGGATTTTCTCAGCAAATTATGATGAGGAGGCGGGTTTGGGACAAGATGATGATGTGCTGGGTTCTTCTTCTTATGCAACGACGGGTGATGGACCAGAGGATGGCTGGGTTGGAGACACAGAGACGTGAAGCAGAGGTGTTGGGCGGGCTGACCTGGAGGTGGTGCAGAACCTAGGCTACGATAGGCTGACTCTCCATCGTTTCTTTCACAACATGGATGAACCACCTTGAATCAAGAAACCACATTTAGACTGACTGAGAGTTTGTTGAACTGAAACCTTTGGTCCGATGAAGGTGGAGAAAGATCTGACACAACAGACCTCTTTGTTACCGTCTTCAGGGTGAGAAGGTCCCACCAGGTCTGTCACCTTCGCTCATCTGCGCTCACAGCTTCTCAGGAGCGCGCTCGGTGAACCAGTGACTCGGTGACGGCCTGACATGATCTTTGTGATGAGGTCTAGCAAAATGACAGGAGTGGAGACACTTCTGTCCCTCTAATGAGGAGATACAAACACACAGAACTTTGTTTTATTAACACTGAGCATCACAAAGGTTCAGGGAGTTGAGCTGCTTTATTTGATGGTTTTTACAGATGTTTGTCACTAACAATATGATCAAATCAAACAGAGAGGTTTGGACTGGAGCTTTCAGGCCTCAGATCAAGAAGGAAAGAGGGAGAAGACATCAGCCTTCTTATTCTTCTCCTTCGTCTTCACTCCAAGAACTCGCTCCTCAGACTGCCTTCACTGTCCGACAGATTGATCATCTCTTCGACTCGATCTCCATCCTCGTTCTCTTCTTCATCCTCGGCCTCCCTGGAGGTCTGAGCCTCACCCTCTCCTCCGCCCTTTCCCCCCAGCTCCAGGTAGCCTTTGGCCGTCTGGTTGGCGCCCGCTCCACTCTTCGATCCTCCTCCTCCTCCTACATCAGCTTTGCACTTGAGCGGCTGCACCATCAGGATGCCTTCATCCAGGAGGGGAGTTCCTTTAGGGCTGACTCTGTCGCCCGTTGCTGGACTGGCCTGATCCAGAGTCAGGGTGGGAGCGCTGGGCTCCAGGGTGACTGTGGACCTACTGCTACAAAGACCCATGACTTCCCTGGAGTCAGGAGAGGATTTCTCTCTTGGTCCTTCACTTAGTTAACGCCGACTAAACAGTACTCACTGGTGGTGGCTCCAGGTCCAGCTTCTGTCTCAGTCAAAGTTTTCCAAATGAGGAGGAGGGATTTCCTCAGAGTCGGAGCGCCTGGATGGATGGATGTTCAGTCCAAAGTAGAAAACAATCAACTCCGGTGGAAAACTGAGACGCTGACGGCAGAGACTGACAAAGTCAACCCGCTGGACACTACAGCAGGTCCGGGAGGGTGGGGGGTGAGGTGAAGTGGTCTGGCATTAGTCCGCTACAGTGCGAGTCCAAGAACTGGAAGCACCGAGGTCTACGGGCTGTGTCTGAAACCAGCAACAGTGACTGGTCCCCGACACCCCCCGACCCCCCGCCAGGACCCCTGCCTGTCTGTGTCAGCTGCTCTACCGAGTGCTCTCCACGGGGGCAGCAGAGAGGCTCTCAGGGGCAGAGAGGAGCGGCTGGTGGTGGCAGCTCCGTGGACCAGGTCGCAGCATGTACTTGATACTATAAAGTACTCTATGTTCTGATGGAACCATGAGGTGGAACTGAAGTCCATCAACCCTGACTCGGGCTTCGCATCTTCTCATCTTCTCAGGGCTCCACAGGGAAAGTAGTCCAGATACAACCTAGGATTTAGGATTTCTATGTGCAGGAGAACCTGTCTCTGTCGAGTAGACAGTTGGACACAGAGTGTGGAGACCAAGAGTAGACTGTTGGACACAGAGTGTGGAGACCAAGAGTAGACTGTTGGACACAGAGTGTGGAGACCAAGAGTAGACTGTTGGACACAGAGTGTGGAGACCAAGAGTAGACTGTTGGACACAGAGTGTGGAGACCAAGAGTAGACTGTTGGACACAGAGTGTGGAGACCAAGAGTAGACTGTTGGACACAGAGTGTGGAGACCAAGAGTAGACTGTTGGACACAGAGTGTGGAGACCAAGAGTAGACTGTTGGACACAGAGTGTGGAGACCAAGAGTAGACTGTTGGACACAGAGTGTGGAGACCAAGAGTAGACTGTTGGACACAGAGTGTGGAGACCAAGAGTAGACTGTTGGACACAGAGTGTGGAGACCAAGAGTAGACTGTTGGACACAGAGTGTGGAGACCAAGAGTAGACTGTTGGACACAGAGTGTGGAGACCAAGAGTAGACTGTTGGACACAGAGTGTGGAGACCAAGAGTAGACTGTTGGACACAGAGTGTGGAGACCAAGAGTAGACTGTTGGACACAGAGTGTGGAGACCAAGAGTAGACTGTTGGACACAGAGTGTGGAGACCAAGAGTAGACTGTTGGACACAGAGTGTGGAGACCAAGAGTAGACTGTTGGACACAGAGTGTGGAGACCAAGAGTAGACTGTTGGACACAGAGTGTGGAGACCAAGAGTAGACTGTTGGACACAGAGTGTGGAGACCAAGAGTAGACTGTTGGACACAGAGTGTGGAGACCAAGAGTAAACAGTTGGACACAGAGTGTGGAGGCCAAGAGTAGACAGTTGGACACAGAGTGTGGAGACCAAGAGTAGACAGTTGGACACAGAGTGTGGAGACCAAGAGTAGACAGTTGGACACACAGTGGACAGAAGCAGAAAAGAATCAACACATCATTAAACTCAGCTGCTGAAAAGGAAGGAAATGGGGAAAAATACTGTTTAATAACGATGTTGAACTGTCTTTACTCCAGTCTCACCCTGCTGTAGTACCACAGACTCACAGTACTGCAGTAGTGCTGTCTCCCAGTACTACAGTAGAGTGGCAGAGAGTCTTCTTGCCCTATAACAACCGGTCAGAGGATCGATTCCTCCCATAACTGCAGGACTCTCTGTATGGAGTGTGGTTTTAAGTAACTGTTTGTCCCTGTGTCCATCTGCCTGTCCTCAGGGCCGTTGGACGAGGACGATCAGCCTCATGGCTTCTGCACAGTGACCTTCTCATCCAGGGATCGATTTGAAGGACATTTTGTCCACGGAGAAAAAAATGGCAAAGGCAAATTCTTCTTCTTTGATGGGAGGTACTTTAGAGACGGTCAACCTGTGGTCAAACCTGATGGTGAAGACCAGTGGGACTTCAGCCCTGTCTGTTCTCCACAGCTCTCTGGAAGGTTTCTACGTGGACGACGTCCTACAGGGTCAGGGTCTGTACACCTACGAAGACGGCGGTGTTCTCCGCGGAACGTACGTGGACGGAGAACTCAGCGGCGTGGCACAAGAGACCGATGCCGAGGGACACCTTGTGTTCAAGGGCCAGTACAAAAACAACAGCCGCTGCGGAGAGTGCTGGCTCTACCACCCTGTGAGTCCAGGACGGACGAAAGCGGCCACCAACAACAGCCCACTGTGGACTGACAGAGTGTCCGCCTGTCTCTCACCCCTCCAGGACGGAGGCTTTCTGTTCGGGGAAGTGAACGAGGAGGGAGAGATGACGGGGGACGCCGTGGCCTACGTCTACCCAGACGGACGCACCTCCCTCTTTGGAACCTTCGTGGACGGGGAGCTGATCCAGGCTCGTCTGGCCGTCCTGAGTTCCAGTGACGACGGAAGTCCTCGCTTTGACATTTCCCACGACAGTCAGTCCACAGAAACAGTCGGTCCACAGAAACAGTCCTGAAACAGTTTGTCTGTTACCTTTGTGTGCGTGTGTGTGTGTGTGTGTGTGTGTGTTGAAGGTCCACTCTACTCCTACGACAAGTCCTCCTCCACCTGTATCTCCACCCAGGCCCTGCTCCCCGACCCCTACGAAAGCAAAAGGTTGGTGAAGTGAAGCTCTCAAACTGCTGCCACCTAGTGGTGAAATACATGACCATGCATAGATAAACATAAATACTAGCTTTGAGACCAAGTCCTCCTGATGCTCCTCATCATCACTGTCCTCACCTGATCAGCTGTCCTGGTCTTGTCTCTCACCTGGTCCTCCTGTCAGGGTGTTTGTGGCAGACTCCACCATCAAAGGAGCGGGACAGGGATTATTTTCCAGGGTGGACATCGACCAGGAGACTGTGGTGGCTTTTTACAACGGAGTCCGCATCACACACACTGAGGTAGGACACACACACACACACACACACACACACACACACACACACACACACACGGATGGAGCTAGGACTCAGAAGCTGTCCCATGTCCGGCTCCAGGTGGACAGCAGAGACTGGTCCCTGAATGGAAACACCATCTCCCTGGACGAGGACACCGTCATCGACGTCCCTGCGCCGTACGGCCACACCGACAGATACTGTGCCTCTCTGGCCCACAAAGCCAACCATTCCTTCAGGCCCAACTGCAGATACGAGCCGTGAGTGCCCCCACTCTGACTAGTGGCGTGAAAGAGAACTGCAACTGTGCGTTAGCTCTGACAGCGTGGGTCAAACACCCACGGGTTCCTGCAGGCAGCGACCTGAGGCAGCGACCTGAGAGCCTGTTGGGCCTGTTTAGTTGAACACAAACAGAAATGAAAGAAAGAGCAGCACAGCAGCGAGTTCTCTTTCACATCCATCTGCACCTAAACCATGTCTGAACCTGGACCTGAACTTTTCCAGGTTCGTCCACCCTCGTTTCGGGTCCATCAAATGCATGCGTACGTTGAGGGCGGTGCAGAAGGGCGAGGAGCTGACCGTGGCCTACGGATACGATCACGTCGTCATGGGAACCAACTGCCCCGACGCTCCAGACTGGTACAGGAGGGAACTGGAGGCTTTTCAACGACAACAACGAGACGGACAGTGATTGGCCGCGTGCTGCTGCTGATGTCATCTATAAGAGACGTTTACAGCCGTTGAGATGGTCGGATGGTCACAGTTGCACCACCGGTTAGCTCCTGGTTCTGGGTGGATTCATGGTTAGAAGGTGACTGACGAGGCTGGAACTCTGACAGGAGATGAAAGAGGAGACCAGAAAACTGGTCTGAGCCTGGGAAGAACTTCTGGTCCGGTCCGTTTACGGTCCACAGGATGAAGAGAGAGAGAGAGAGAGAGAGAAAAGGTTGCATTTCATCTGAGTGTGTTCCTGGTGTCACATCTGAACGGTGTTGATGAAGAAGAAGAAGATGATGTTCATCATCATCATCATCTTCTTCTTCTTCTTCTTCTTCAGCAGCAGCAGTTCCTGAGCCAAATAAAATTTACAATACAAACTTCTGCAGCCTTAGTTCATCACTTGACCACAACTGACCAGAAGTCAGTCCTTTGAACCTTTGAAGCAGCTGGTGATGTCACAGGAAGTGACCAGGGCTGAGGTCAGCTGTGACCCAGGGCGGCGTCCTGAAGCTGAGAGCCATGGATGAGCGCAGTCAGAAGATCGCTGCCACCTTTGTCAGTGTGCGAGAAGCTCTGTCCAGGGGACTGGAGGAGATCATGTCCCTCAGAGATGAGAACAAGGCTTTGAAGGAGCAGGTGGCGCTGATGCAGCAGACCGAGAGTCGCCTCCAGGAGGCGCTGAAGCGAGCCATGAAGAAGAAGACCTAAATGTCCATCCACCGGGATGAGGTGGGATGGGATTGAGGGCAGAAGTTGAACCTTCAACCAGTTCACACAGAGAGACTCTTGAATAAATTGTTTCTATGATTCCATCACGGGGAAGACAAAGAAGATGAAGAAGAGCTGATGGTCCAGGGTGAAGATGGGACCAAGGCCGAGGAACACAGGTAAAATGTTTGGAGATAATTCTGACCTAGGACAGAGGAACCATACGATCAGGTGGTACCAGGTGAATAGCAACATAGAGGTCTTCAGCGTCTGTAAGTTCTTGTTTTGCAGCTGCTGCAGAATCCAGGTATATTTTACTTTGACTAAATCAAATTGATGTTTAACTCTGGTGATGAGAAAAAATGTAAGAACACGTCTTCTCTGAGGTCCAGGACCAGTGCCCCAAGAGTCAGCGTGGACTTCATCAGCGTTCTGAATGTGGGTGACGAGACCTCCACCCAGTCTGTGGTTGTAGAGCCAACTGTGTGGACGTAGATGCAGGATTAGTGTAAGAAGTCGTAAAAAGTAGGTTTTTGTTGTCTGTCCCTCCACTAACACTGTTGGACAGACAGACAGACAGACAGACAGATGTTGTTGACTCTGAGCTCATGTTAAACCAAACTCATCCTGTCACTGCTCGTTCCTTCTCACGTTTATAGATGTATGTGTATAAATATATATGTATATCTATATATAATATATATCATATATGTGTGTTTATATATATATATATATATTTCTTAAATCTCAACACACACACACACTCTTCAGGGAGCTGGTGTTCAGGGTGGAGTGGTGAGCCTTTTAGTCGCTAGGGGGCGGCCTCCGCGGGCTGACATCATGGTCCGCACCTGCTGCTGTTGAACTTTGTCTCCTCTGAACCGAGCCGAGCTGCCGGTGGACTTAGAGCAGCGGACGAGCCGGACTGGACCAGGACCACAGTGTTGGCCGATGGTTCTGGACTTTGATACCAAGCACAGCTGGACTTTAACCGCAAACCCGGAAGTTCCCTCCACCTGCTGGCCGTCATGGGCCGACACCGGTACTTTGTAGTGAACCAGCGGAGCCTGCTGGTCCTCGGTGTCCTCCAGGTGGCCTGTGCTGGTCTCTGTGTGGTCTGTGGATTCATGGACGCGGCTTTCCGTAAGAACACGGCGCTGAGCAGCAGCAGGACCCCGCTGTGGGGGGGGCTGGTGAGGAGCTCACACACACACACACACACACACACACACACACACACACACACAGACCGCGGTCACGTGTTGACTTGTAAATCTTCTGCGCCAACGCTGCTGCTGCCGCTGCTCCTCACCTGTGCAGATCATGGCTCTTCCCGGTGTCCTGGCTCTGCTCTCCTCCCAAAGGAAACACTCTGTGCTGGTAAGACCCCCCCGCCCCGCCCCGCCCCCTATCTTCTCTCCACACCTGGTACCTTTCTGTTGTTGGTGTGCAGTACACCGATCGGCCCTTAGGGGTCCCTCCCCTCTCCCATCTGTCACAGCAGAGGAGCAGCTCTGACGCTGTGTTGTTGTGCACATCTGTCGCCCCCTGTAGGTGAGCGCGACGATGGCAGCAGCGGCTCTGTCCTGTCTGGTCGTGCTGTTCATCTCTGGCTACGCCTGCCTGACGCTGACGTACGGAGAAGAGGACAAGGAGGTCTTCCACCGACACGACAGTCCTCAGGTGGTAAGGTCACGTGGTCACTCCAACAAGCTGACCGTTGCCGTGGAGCAGTGAAGGTCAGACCAACAGATGGGACCCAACTCTCTCTTCTGTTTCTGCTCAGACCTTCGTCCTTCATCGGATGGTGAAGGGAGCCAACGCCACCATCCTCCTGTCTTGCTTCATCAGCCTGGCGCTCTCCTCTCTGATCGGCTACGTCAGCTCTCGCAGTCTGCCCTTCTGTGGTTGCTACGATACCAGGAGTGGACTGGTGAGCAGACATGGTCATTGTCAAGGTTAAAGAGTTAAAAGAGTTGGAAAACCTTCACCTCTCATCCAAGTGGCTTCTTCAGGTCTGACTGTCAGGGTGGAGTAACAGAGGTTCTATCCTGTGAGTGAGGAGAAGGATGTGTTTCAGGTCCCTCCTGTTGGGTGGACCTGGGGTCACCTGGTTGAAGTGTGGTACCAGTAGTGAGACCCATCATTACCAAATGATGGGTCGTTACAGTCATCGTCAGAGTGGTTCTGGTCACATGACTCTCTGATGTGTGAAACCAGTTGTTGAGGTGGGGGTAGTGGTGGTGGTTTCACCCTCCTCTTTGTAGGAGGTTGAAAAGTTATGTCTCAAACCAGGTGGTTGTTCCAGGTTGACAAAAATGGCTTCTTTAACCTTCTCTTGAACCAGATTGGTGAACACACTTGGGGTCAGGTAGGAGGCAGCTGAGGGTCGGAACCCAGACGCAGTGTCACACCACAGCAGTGGGCCTCTCTGGTCTCTCAGAGTTCTGTGGTTCTGATAGGACCTTACTGCTTGTTGTGTGTGTTCCAGGAGACCCTGGTCCCTCAGTCTGATCCCAGAGACACTGAGATGGTCTGTAGCTGGCACAGTGAGTACCGACCATCAGCAGCAGCAGCAGCAGCAGGTTTTTCGCTCCGATGACCTTCCTCTTCACATGTTAAATATGGATATTTTCGCCGTCCAGCAGAGGGAGACAACAGGCTCTTCAACTCTTCAGCAGCGTCCGTGGAGTCAGGTACTGGAGAAGAGGGCGCACCGTCAGGTCTGCCACCGTACAGCAGACTGACCTGACCCCCCCCAGAAACTGAAGAGATGAGATGGAATGTAGCAGTTCGGGATGGCGCCCTCTGGTGACGGAGCTGGGATAGTGCTGTCTTGGTGGAACTGGCAATTAAAATATGTTTAAAAAAATAAAAATCTTAATTCTTGTTGTTCCTCAACTTTTATTGCATGTATGCACATTGGTCGGTCAGTGACACATGCAGAAGCTCTGTTTGATGTTCTTGTCCAAGAGGAATCAAACTGTTTTTTTTTCTTCTCATGACCAGTCAGTCAGACGACACCGTCCTCTGACGAACTGACACAGCCACGGAAACCGAGCCAAAGAACCACAGGACCACAGGACCAGCTGTGGTGGACACTACATGATCATGGTTCTAAAGGTGTGTTTGTCAACATAAAAACGACTTTTCCTTCAGTTGGGTTCAAAATAATGGAATGACATGGATCTTCCTGTCACTCATGGACCCTTGTACAGTTCTCACCAACAGTTCTCCAAAGGAACCCACCATGGACCACCAGCTCCACCCCAGACCTGAAGGTTCTCAACTAGTCATATGTTGGAACACTTTATCTTAAACCTTTTCAGTCGTAGAAGAAGAACTACAGCCAGAAGGTACCAGTCAGAGAAGAAGACCTAAAGTCAGAAAGGAACTACAGCCAGAGAAGGAGAACTACAGTCAGAGGAGGAGAACTACAGTCAGAGAAGGAGAACTACAGTCAGAGAAGGAGAACTACAGTCAGTGTAGAACTACAGTCAGAGAAGGAGAACTACAGTCAGAAGGAGAACTACAGCCAGAGGGCACCGGTCAGAGAAGGAGAACTACAGTCAGAGAAGGACTACAGTCAGAGAAGAACTACAGTCAGAGAAGGAGAACTACAGCCAGAGGGCACCGGTCAGAGAAGAACTACAGTCAGAGAAGGAGAACTACAGTCAGAGGAGGAGAACTACAGTCAGAGAAGGAGAACTACAGTCAGAGGAGGAGAACTACAGTCAGAGAAGGAGAACTACAGTCAGAGAAGGAGAACTACAGTCAGAGAAGGAGAACTACAGTCAGAGAAGGAGAACTACAGTCAGAGGAGGAGAACTACAGTCAGAGGAGGAGAACTACAGTCAGAGGAGGAGAACTACAGTCAGAGGAGGAGAACTACAGTCAGAGGGGTAGAACTACTGTAACTGCAGACGTCCTTTTCTTTTTGAGAAAGTTAAGAAGGTTTGTTGTAACTTCTACACCATGTTTGTGAAACCAAGGCCCTCCACCCAGGGCCCTCCACCCAGGGCCCTCCACCCTGGGGCCTCCACCCTGGGGCCTCCACCCTGGGCCCAGCCGTCACTGGTCCACGTGCAGCAGGAGTTCCCGATCACAGTCACGATGGCCAACATACATCATCGTCCACCGCCAGGTCCTGGCGATTGGCCCAGCTCTTCTGGTCTGAAGTCGCGAGTGAAGACTCGCTCCAACCCATCAACCCTCCCAGTCTGTAAACTGTCATTTGAAACAACACCCCCAACAGACTCCCCTCCCTGTCCCCTGTCCCCGTCCTCAGCAGCTACTGCAGCCCCATCCCCGGGCCACACCGCCCACGTCGACCTTGGTCAGGTTGACGGTTGCCATCTGCGCCCCCGGTGGCTGGCTCAACACCAGCGGCTTCTGAGACTTGAGCTTGTGGGCCACGGTCATGAAGATGGCCTCCACGTGGTCGCTGTTCCCGACGGCCCCGTCTCCGTGGCTGTTTGGGTTTTTCGCCGAGGTTTCGAACAGGGGCATGGAATGGGCATCGGCGAACTTCTGCGCTACGTCCGTGCCCACCTGGATGGAGTCCTGGAGGTCGCACTTGTTCCCGACCAAGATCCTAGGCACCTCCGTCCCCAGAGCGTGCTGCCTGCACTCCTCGATCCAGGCGGGGAGACTGTGGAAGCTGGCGGCGTTAGTGACATCGTAGACGAAGACGACGGCGTGCACGTTGCGATAGTAGTGCTGGACCATGGACTTTCTGAAGCGCTCCTGTCCTGCAGTGTCCCACAGCTGGATCTGGGACAGAGGACACACCGGTTTTAGAAGTTGGACATGTCAATAAGTTTGTCAGTCCTGGCCCCAGCAGGGATGGAGGAAGGTGAATAAAACAAACCTAATAATGTACGACCACCATAGGGCCGCGTACCACAGGTTGAAAAAGACCGTATACACACACACACACCTTGATGCTCTCTCCGTCGATGTCCACCAGCCTCTCCCTGAAGTCCACGCCGATGGTGGCTTCAGTTTTCTCGGGAAACTTGCCGGCGCAGAAGCGGTAGGTGAGACAAGTCTTTCCGACACCCGAGTCTCCGATGACGATGATCTTGAAGATCCGAGTCCTCGGCGGGGGCAGGTTGGAGCTGGGCAGGGAGCCGGAGAACGCCGTGGCTGAATCGCTCTCCGCCATGGCCCCGCTGAGCACCGGGCTGGGGCAGCAGCGGACCGGACCGGACCGGACCGGACCGGGCTGAGTTAAACGGGGACGGGGGACGTTGTGCAGCTCAGCTGAGTGGAAAACCTCGTCTGCCCAAAGAAAGGCCAAAAATTTTCATTCCGGCTTCACTTACGTCACAGAGTCAACACACGAAGCCACGTAAGTCCACTGATCTCGCGAGATAGCGCCTCAGTAGCGTCCACTTGCAACGGAAATGACGTTTATCCAAGGCTCTCTGTCATGACCGAGCCTTGTTAGCAGCACTGACGCTGGTCGGAAATGTGATTGAACCACCCGAGATTTCGCAATAAAAGAAAAACAGACCGGAAATGACGGCAGAATGTGAGGAAAAAAAAACTGTGTTTCTGTATAGAAAGCATTTCAAGAAGAGAGCTTAGAGACAGCTGGACTGAAAGACAGGTGGATTTGACAAAATCCCACCACAGCAGGAGGAGTAGGAGGTCCAGTCCCCTGTAGTCTGGACGTGGGCCGTTGCCCTTGTTTGGACCGAGCCAATGGGAAGTGGAGGAATAATAATAATAATAATAATAATAATAATAATAATAATAATGATAATGATGGGAGACTTGGCTGCAGTTGATGGTTTATTGTAACGTGTGCAGAACCAACCAAAATAAAACACAAAACAATAAATACCAGGGCCAGACCAGTGGAGCGACGCCTGGTCCAGGTCTGACACTGCTGCTGGGTCAAGTGCACATCTTACATTAGTTCAGAGACTTTAGACACAATGAGGCCCCACTGTGTCCACCTGAAGAGACCATCAGCAGAACGTCAACCTAAGGAGCCTGGGTGGTCCCTAAGCCGACAGCATTTGCATAGGCAGCGAGCAGCGAGACCACCTGCCTCGTCTCCAGGGTGAGTCGGGCCTCCGTCAGCCAGTCCTCCACCACCCTCCTAGCCTCTCCTCTCAGCTGGTTGACCAGCTTGGCTGCCAGCTCCAGGTCACCGTGCTCCAGGCAGAAACTGGCGTAGGAGAGGAGTTTGAAAGGATCCAGGTCCTCGCTGCTCAGCTGGGCGGGTGGAGCTTCCTGTTTGGGCTCAAACAGCAGAGCAGCCTGAAGGTAGGACAGGAAGTACTGGTACAAGGAATTGTGGGATTCATCGATGAGGGCGACCCTGCGAACCAGTGAGCGCAGGGAGTTGAACCGAGCACGGAGAGCGGCCTCGCTGTACACGCCGCGCTTCAGGGACTCTTCCGGAAGGGCACAGGCCAAGGCGGAGGCAAACTCGCTGTCATGGCAGTTGTCCCGCACCACCTGAGCTCCGCCCTCCAGTGGCACGGTGGGGGATTCGACGCCTGCACCTCTGAGCATATAGCTGAGAGCCTCCACGGAGAGCCAGAGCTGATGAGCACGGCGAGCCTCCTCCTCTGCCATCACGTGACCTACAGCAGAGAGGGCGAACCTTTATTCACGGATCACCTTTACCTGGAGACGCAGCGTCATCGGACGGGATCTTACTGTCGATGGCTTCTTCCACTCCTTTCAGCCGCGCATAGGCAGCGTTCATGTCCAGAGTGAAGTTGTCCAGCTGTTCCTGACTCAGCTGACGGAAGCGAGTCTCCTGCTCCAGCATCTTACTGCTCAGGACCTGGAACCAAAACACAGCAGGGCTGACAGAGTCCAACGGAGCAGCACAGCGTCCCCTACAGTGTGTACTGTGGTGTTATGATCATGAAGGTCCAGACCTGCTCAGCGTCAGCCCTCAGCTCCTGCTCCTGGACCTTGAGTACGTCTCTGACGTGGTCTGTATGAGCTGCGGCCTGACGTCGGAGTTGAGTCCTCATCTCTGCCTCCATCACTTCTCTCAACTCTGCCAGCTGGACAGACAGATGGACACACGGACAGCGTCAAAGACACACACTGAACCCCCCGTCCTGTCCCGTCCAGTCCCGTCCCTCTGAGGCCTGGAGCCCACCTTGCGCTCCTGCTCCAGCCGGGCCTCCTCCCTGACGTGCAGCAGGGCAGAGTTGACAGCCTTCTCCTGGTTCTTCTGGTCCTCCAGCTTCTGCTGCTCCAGGGCCGCCTCCATGTGGATCTGCTCCCTGACCCGCTGCTCGGCCAGTTCTCGGTTCAGTTGATCAATTCGACGGTGGGCGTGGGCAATCAGAGAGTTCAGGTCGTCGGCGGACAGTTGGCCCGCTGACATAGACAGACAGATTCTGGGGTCAGTGGTATGTTGGACAGTGTGTGATGATGTCCTGGCTTGTGTGTGTGTTTCCTACTCAGTCCCTTCCAATTCGCCTGGATCTCTGGAGTCAGGTTGCTCACTTCTCTCTGGAACTGCTGCTTGGCTTCATTGACCAGCTGACTGTACTGGGAGACGATCCTGGCCTCAGACTCTGCTGAGTGAACCTACAGACACACACCATCAGACCTACGCTGCAGCACAGACACTGACAGAATGCTGATGGCCTCCTCACCTTGGTGATGATCTTATCTAGGTCCACCTCCATCTTGTGAAGATTCTCCTCTGCTGCCAGAACCACGGGTCGAGCCGCCGCCACCTTCAGCCCCTTGGACTGGTCGATCACTGACCGGAGACTGTGTAGGGCCTCACTGAGGGTCAACGCCAAGGAGGGGGAGAAAAACTTCAGCGTCATCTGCTAACCAAACATCCAGACTGTGTGGTTGTCTCTGCCATAATGGAAGAGAGTGGACCATAGTGGGGACACCACTGATCGTCTTCAATCGTTCCCGCCGTCCCCGCCCCCTGATCGGTCATAGTTTTTGAAACATTGCTATTTGAAATCCAAACAGTGAAATTATGAATATGGGAAATAATGTAACGGTAAAAACCCTGACATTGGCCAGCAGGGGGAGCCGAGGGTGGAAACAGGAGAGAGAGTCTTACCTGGCTTTGTTCAGTGCAGCTCCGGCATCACTGACTGCGGCGTTCCTGTTCGCCAGAGCAGCTTCTAGATCTTTCCATTGGGCTGACTTCTCTTCAGCCGGAACCTGCGATCGGTGACATCATCAGTCACTGAAGTCAAACTTTTGATCCGACCCCGGGTCTGGGCAAATCACAGCTCACCTCAGCCTCCATGGCCTCCTTCAGTCGGTGGATGTGCTCCGTGATGGCCTGCAGAGCTGCTTCCTGAGCGCCGATGGCCTGCAGGGTGGCTTTAGCCGAGGTGGCCAGAGAATCTTCCAGAGTGACGGATAACGCTGCGAGACGTAGGGACGAGGCAGACGAATCAGCGTTTGTCCTTAACCTGGAGTGAGGCGGTGGGTCGAGGAGAAGCTCACCTGCCACCATGTCCTGCTCCTCTCGCTCTTGTTGGGCCAGTCGAGCCGTCACCTCCTCCACCGGTCGCTCCTTCATGGCTTCTGGTGCAGCAGACTCTGAGTCAGGCTGGACAGACGCCATGACTGGAGCGTCTCTGTGCTCCTGACATTCTGTACACTCCTCTGAAACAGACAAACAAACAAACAAAAAAAAAAAATACACAAGTCAAACCTCAGGGAACGACTTCACTTCACTGTTGGACAACTATCCATCCGTCTTACCTTGGACAAGAGTGGTGTCACAGGGAGCAGGAACCGTCTGGACCTCACTGATGGCTGAGAGGATCTGAGTGGCCTCTGCTGATGCCTCTGGACCAAACACACAGACAACAGTCTGACTACACAACTCAAAGGAGCTGTAGTAACAACTGTACAAAAATACAGGTGAGTAAAACCATGGGGCAGGGAACTACTTGTCATCCAGGGTTGATGACTTTTGTGTGTGGTTGTTATAGCACAACCGACAAACATCAGACAAGCATCGGACTAGCACTGGACTAGCACTGGACTAGCACTGGACTAGCACTGGACTTCCATCAGACAAACATCAGACTACCACTGGACTAGCACTGGATTAGCATCAGACTATTAGTGTAGTTTCGTGGGTGTGTGGACTCACCCTCAGACACTTCTGTTGGGACACAACACAAAAACACATATGAACAAACTAACAAACACACAGCATCTTTACAGTGTCAGTGGGGGTCAGGGGGGTGGGGGGGCTACAGTGAGAAGGTGGTTTGTTTTCAGATGAAGTTGAAATGGAAAATGAAAGAAGAATCATTATCATCATCTCCGTCTGAGCTGTTCAACCTGTAACTGAGGTAAATCCCACTCTCTGTGTGTGTGTGTGTGTGTGTGTGTGTGTGTGTGTGTGAGAACCCTCACCCTCCAGAGATAGCGCTGGGACAGTACTGGTCTCCTCAGCTGGACGCTCCTCTGTCTCCTTCCCCTTCTTCCCAGGCCTGCTCTTTGGAGTCTTCACCTGTTTTTCCATCATGGACGGAGGTTGAGTCTTCTCCACCTGAAGCGCACATCAACAGATCAGTGATCAAGTCCCGACGTGACCGCCGAACGCCTACCAGTGATAACCAACCTGCTTCTTGGCTGGGGGGAGGAGGACGTCGTGAGGCGGCGGTCCCAAGGCCAGACCCAGCAGCCAATCAGAGTAAGGAACACTCTCCTCCACAGCGGCTCTAAACTTGTGGTCCCATTTAGAATAAAGGACTGTGCCTCCAACTGCACCACCTACTGTCAGCAAACCAGCAGCAACTACTTTGGCAGCACCACCACTGCGACTGTGTAGACAACAGAGGACAGACAGGTTGAAGACATCAGAGGACAGACAGGTTGAAGACATCAGAGGACAGACAGGTTGAAGACATGTACCAGTATCAGTACTGGTACAAATATTACCAAAGGATACAAAGACCGCAGACAGACACAGGTTTGTCGGTGCTGAGACAAAGTCTGTTCTAAACTAATTACAAACAGTCAGTGACATCATTTCCTTGAAGTGTGTGTGTGTGTCACCTGCTCTGTCCGGTTGTGTAGCGCTGACATCGCTGTAGGTTGGTTATCACTGTTCTCCCACTGTTTCTCTGGAAATTAAAGGTAAAGAATATATACATGTGTGTATGTATATATACAGTATATATATATATATATATATATATATATATATATACACAACTTATTCTGCATATATACTATGTATCTAAATATATATTAAACAATGGTTATTATTGGAGTAATAACCAAGGTTTAATAACACATCAATAAATGACAAAAACAATACACAGCCACAAGAATGCCAAACCAATCCAACACTAACTTGCCTGTTAACCTACTGACCTGTCTATTAACCTACTACCTTGTCTATCTACTATCCCACTAAAGTCCAGGGGCCTCTTGTATCAAAGAAGTATAAGATTTAATCGTGAGAAAGATGGAAATGCTGACACTTTCAGGTGTATCAACATGTATTAACAAGCAGAGAAATCCAAGACGTTTCATTGGTTACATTTGATCAATGTGGAGTTGACCAGACCACGCCCCAATATATGCAAATATATTTAACAGAAACCCACAATCTGCAGATAGATAGAACTTTATAAATCCCTCAGGAGTATCCTTCGGGAAATTACGGGACTTCATCCTAACGAGGGGAAATAATGACACTGAAGCCGAACCATAGATACTAGTCAAGGAGGAGGTGGAGGAGGTGAAGGAGGGACATATGGTCACATGACTGCAGGTATAAACATGAAAACTAGAGTGTGGTTGTCCACTCCGTTGGTAAAAAAGAAGAAATGAAGACACTGGACCATGAGGACGATCAGTGTTGGGCGTCTGCTCCGGTCATGACGTCACTCACTACGATCACTAACGTGTGGTTGACCCACAGACACGAGGCCCTTCCACCTTCATAGTCTGGGACGACCAATCACCGTCCTCCTCCGATCAAATCCTTATGTCCCCTAAATCCACACTGTTGTTTCACTGTGCCCTCTTGTGATTACCGGGTCAGGGTCAGGGTCTGGGTCAGGGTCACTCAGCACTTGTTCTATTCCTCCACATCCACCCAAAGAACTGCCAACACGTTGAACTGTTAGTTCTACCTTAGTGTGTCTCTGATCTTAACCTCGCTCTTGTTTACATTATTAGCTGTTACCGAGTATCACCATTGGGTGTCGCCACCCGAATGCCACAGTAAGACGCAGAACCGTGTTACCGGCAACTCTGGAGCTGCCAAATTACCACCATGATTTCTGTTTTGGGTGGGCGTGAAAGTGGTCCTATCGGCGCAATATTTGGCCACGTGGGCTCGCACATTCCTACGACCATTACAGTGATAATACATCTGGACGTGATTGTGAAAGTTTTTTTTACTGCTGCTACACGGCTTGGGATTTCACCTGTACCTGTGTTTTTACCGTAATGTCGCTAATTTGGGAAACCGAGGGATTCATTCATTCATTGATTCTTTTTAATCTGTCTGTCTGTCTGTAACCGACGTTTCCTTCAGTCTGACAACGACAACGACAACAACAACAACGACGACGACGACGACGACAACTACGTCTGTAAACACTACGGCCAACAGCGCCCCGGCCCCACGTGGCGGGAGGGGGGAGTGCAGTCGGTGGCTGCGGTCGTCTGTCAGTGAAAGCTAACGTCTGTCAGTGAAAGCTAACGTCTGTCAGTGACGTGTCTTCAATGCTTCTTAGGACCTCACTGAGGTGACGTCACTGGTCCAGCAGCTGCCCACAGAGACAGCAGGACAACACTGGTCCACAGCACTTCGACCAAGGGTCACTGAATGACACACAACTGCATGCTAACGATGCTAATGTCAAAGCTACGCGGCGGCGGATTCCGCCGGCGGCGGGAAACCCTCACCCGGGCCGTGGCATTGGCTCCTCTGAAACAGGCCCTCCACATGGTCTGTCCTCGGTCTATCTGGGTTTTAGTCCTGGTCGACTGAGCCTGAGCAGGGACCACACTCTGATGCTTAACTCTGGTTTCCGGTTCCTCTTCTTCTTTTGCGTACAGAGAACGTTAGCGAGGCGTAACACCGCCCCTATCGGCACAAAATGGTACCGCAGGGAAGGATGGACAAACTAACAAGGGTGAAGTCTCTCTCTCGTCTCTGACCACGGGAGGTGTCCTAGAGCGGTGGTAACAGGCCTTCGCTGGGGCAATAGAAGATGTATTGTTAAATTAACGTAATGTCCACCAGTCCAACAAACTGTGACCTGGAGAATCTTCATCGGCATGTTAGAAATTAACGTTGTGACCAAAGTGTTACTGAATAATAGATTAGATAAAGTTGACATTTCACTGTGGCCCAGAGGAATTCTTCACCTCCACCATCGGTGTATGACCCTAGGGTTTACTTCCTGCAGAAAGGTATGGAGTAATGTGATTTGGATGGCTGATGCCAAAATGATAGACGCGTCTTTTGGGTCACGGCTGATGGATGGTCCTGAAGACAGACCAGGTGAGAACCACTGGTCTAGACCACCTGTTACCGTTCACCACCTCAACCACAGGCATCATCAGAACCTCTACACAAGTCCACTGGGAGAAGCCTGGGGTTCTATTCCCTCTCTTAAAAGAGCAGCACCAGTGGAAATGTCCTCTCTGGTCGTCTCATTTTTCTTGTAACAAAACAAAAAAGAAAAAGAAAAAAAAAAACAGTAAAAAATGTTTTTTATTTCAAAATTTTCACCGATGAGAAACAAAATAACATTTGCAGCGCAAAAACCAAACAGGCTTTAAAACAATCATAAATGAAGGAAAACCACTTAAAAGTATTCGCCCTGGTCTCCGTCGGTTCTGTTCCAACAGGGTCTGGGCCACAGCCTGTCTCTTATACACATCTAGATGTGTATAAGAGACAGCGATTAAACTGCTCTGTACCTGGAGAGTCCTTCTTCTACTTTGATGTGCTCCAGTCAGTCACCGACATTGTCAAGATCAACGGTGTCCCCTCTGTGTTTGGGGTGTTCACCACGCAGATGACTTAAAAGTATTCGCCCTGGTCTCCGTCCGTTCTGTTCCAACAGGGTCTGGGCCACAGCAGTGCTTCAAGGTTCTTTCTCTGTGAATCCCAAACCACTGAGGTCCACAGAAGCATGACCTGAGAGATGCAGACCTCCGCCCTCCCCGGCTCCACCAACAGGGGGAGACTATCACCAGATAAAAACAACTACAACAGCAGACAACTTTCCCCCAGTTCTGTTCTCTGAGGCACAGTCACATTGAGATGTGTGGCAGGGGGCGCTGTGCCAGGGTCAGTGAGTTTCTGCGGTCGGCTCCATCTTCTGTATCTTCACTGGAGTTCCTGAACAGTCATCACTCTGAAGAAGGACAGAAATACATTAGTGAGGTTTGTGTTTTCATCATCCAGAAAGGAAGTGATGAACCATCTCAGTCCCGAGCCACAGGTTGGACACAGCAGCCCAGTCGTTGAGGACAATCTGTACTAGACCACTCCTCCAAACCCAGTCCTATGAATCCATTCTTAAACAAAGAAGTCACTCTGAAATTGATCTTCTTTTATTTGAAAACAGAATGACACCATCTGTTGAACAGGGGATGAAGGTGATCTGACCAGACGTCACTAGGAATGAAGAAAAACAAAACAAAAAAAAGACCTTTTTTTGCCTACTCCGTTGTATAAATATAAGTGTTTTCCTTTTTCTTCCCCAACTTTGTTTCTAAGACATTGTATCGACCTTGTGCTTTTGGTTCAGTGGCTCAGCGGGGCGACCTCCCACTGTAAAACGCCAACGAAGCCTATTCTACTCCATTGATCACATGGACTACTGCAGGTGTGGGTCCTAAATCCTGACTCGATCCCGGACCACAGATGGAGCATCTGGATGAACCAAGGTCACTCATGAAGGTAGAGACGCTAAAATGCTTTTAGTTTTTCTACGTCAACTACAGGAGAAATGCAGGAACTGCAGAGAAAAAGGCAAAATAATAAACAAACAAATAAGTTCGTGTACAGCAGCAGTTGTCTTGACTACAGTTACCAGGCTGCCACTGACAGGCGCCAGGCATGTTGTCCCTCTGGGAATCGAACCCAGGACTCTGTGCTATCTGCCTTTGGGCAGGCGTGCAAACCACTACACTGGGGACCAAATACAGTTCCTAGATGGGGAACCGATTGAGCTGAACCCCAACCCTGAGACCGAGGTTATCAGAAGGACAATGGACAAGTTGAAAGAGCTGTCTAGGCTGCCTGACATGGGTTCGACTCCCACTCACCTCCAACGAAAAGCTGTGCGTGGAGTTAGAGGTCGGAGCGTTCT
The DNA here is from genome assembly GCA_016785265.1 of Paraplagusia blochii. NCBI lineage: Eukaryota > Metazoa > Chordata > Actinopteri > Pleuronectiformes > Cynoglossidae > Paraplagusia > Paraplagusia blochii. The sequence goes on from JAFBJS010000444.1 coordinate 238,031, forward strand.
GCGAGTCGGAGACTGTGGGGAAGTCCAGCTCGATGTCCATCACATCATCCAGACCCAGCTCTTCACTGGAGAAACCCACAGACGGGGAACACATCAACCAAACCGAAACACAACACAGACTTTACAGGAACTCTTGGTCGACCTACATGTCGTCCAGGACCTGTTCCCGGGTCTGGTCTGTCGGAGGATCCCAGGCGTGGAGTTTGACCTTCCACAGTTTGATCTGCTGATCCCAGGAGCGGCGGCTGTACTTCTTGAACTTGTTGGGGGTCTTTGGGTGGACGCCAGGTTGGCGCATGTGTCTGTGGCAAAACAACAACAGTAAAATTCAGCACAGTCCTTGGACTCGGACCTTCTTCTCCCATCAGCTCCACAGCTGCGGTGAGAACTTACTTGGGAACCTCCTTGATGTATCTGTCGTAGGCCAGCGTGTTCTTGCCATAGTTGATCTGTTTCTGACGTCTCAGCAGAACCACTTCGTCTGTCTCCATGTTGTCGCCCTCTCTGGAGTCACAGCTGCAACAACACGTTCACAGTGAGAGCCACAACAGTAGGGAGGTCTGGGAGAACCCAAGTCCCAGGTTCAAGTCCCAGCAGTCTGTTCAGGGAGGGGATCGAGTCCCCGTGACCCTGGCACTGAGCCCAGCACACTCACCTCCCAGAGGATCCGGAGGAGGCCTTCCGCTCTCTCTGAGAGACTTCTCCTCCCAATATTCTCCTCCTGTAACTGAACATGTCACACCGGGTCAGGGTTAGGTCAACCCCCGAAACAACGAGGCCCCGACGGTGGCCCCTTCCCCCTGTCCTTACCGCTGTATGTCTTTGTGGACGTCCCTCCTCATCTCGTCGTCCTCCACCTGGCTGCCCCAGTCGGAGCGTCGATCGCGACGGGACACGGGACTGGAGCCCTCGGGAGTGGTGAAGCTACACAGAACAGGAGACGTTAACAAGACCAGGATGGGTCCTTCACAGCAGAACAGAACATTCTGGTACACCTAGGGGTCTCATCGGACCAAAGACGGTGACTTCAAGGTCTCACCTGGTGGGCCTGTCGTCCGAACGCTTGTGTCTCCTCTCGTCAGTCCTCTCCGGTTCTCTGTCCGTCCTCAGACTCCCGTCAACTCCCCTCTTCCTGCAGTGGGACCATCGATCTGGAGCAGTGCTCCTGCAACAGGGAGCAGGACTCGATCAGGTAACGGTCAGCTAACGAGTCAACTAACTAACTTAACCAACTAACTGAGTGTCTTTCAGAAGGAGGTGAGACGTGTTTATTAATGTGGTTGTTGTTGTTGTTGCTGCTGCTGCTCCCCGTCAGTTTGGTCCTTGTTTATCTCTTTTGTATCAATAAAGTTGTCAACAGACTCAACCACTTGAAAACATTTGGCGCCATCGAACGTCTCAACACTGACGCCGGTCGGTTGGTGAAGCTGCTGGGTTCATCGAACTACACTCCCGCACTGGACGGTACCGCCAACCTCAATATCGGTGGTGGAGTTCTGGTTCTGACGTTTTGCTGGATTTCTACTGACAACAACAACAACAACAACAACCGCGGCAAATGGAGAATCCCGCCAACGGAACACTAACTTCCGTCTCGTCTCGTCTCCAGTGACCACGGACTGACCGTTTCTGACCCGGGTCCAAATGGACGGACAGCGGCCGTCTGGGTTGTTGACTAACTGCTGTTCTTAAGACTGACCCTGTATAACCACCGAACTACGGACGAGGGTCATAACATAACCGTTAACGCCTGGTTCAGTTTCGGGCCAACAGCACAGAGAGCTGGGAGCTCGGCCCGGTTCTCCTGAGAGAAGCAGAAGCAGCTGCGGGTTAGCTGCTCCTCTGTTCCAGGCCCCGTGCGGAGTAACAAAGACGCAGAAGTCGTGGAGCCGAAGTCGAATCCGTCGGTGTGGACCTACCTGTCTTCCGGCTCGGAGCCGTGGCTGCGGCGGCGTCTGTCCGTTAGCCACGTCGACATTTTCGACAAAAATGAAAGACAAAGACGACGACGACGACGACGACGGACAGAAACCAAACGCCTTTCTCACTGTCCACAAACACCCGCCAAACACACAAAGTCCCGCGGGTCAGCTGACCGGAAAGGGAGGGACTTAATGCAACTGAGTCTTTTTTCCCCTGTGATATAAAAGACTGTGGCCCTGGGAGAGCTGTAACCAATAAACCCGCTCAGTGTGACCGTTCAACCAATAGGATTCAAGAAGGGGGTGGTGCTTGGTACAGAGGCTCTTCGTCATTATTGTTCTTTATATGTATGAATGAATATTTTTACGCAGAACGGAATATTTCGTAACAGTTTCGAAATTTCGTTAAAGTTTCACGCTGTTTTCCTCTAGCTGGTTTGTTTTAACTGCTGTTGTTCGTTCAATGCATACGTTTTTGACCACTAGATGGCAGTGTGTTACCACCGCCATAGTCCCTGTGAAATTTGCTCAGGACCGGGTGAATATTTGACTGGAGCTAAAGGGTGAAGGTGGAGGCGATGGAGGTCAGAGTTTTATAGGCAGTGAAATCAGACTGTAAACCAATAAAAAAGATCATCCACATCTGAAGGACGTAGAGATAACAGCAAAACAAACTCCGTCACCCTCGGCAGTCACCGGACAGCAGTACCGCAGTGAGACAGTGACCGACCGGCCAATGGACTAGAGACATTGACTGACTAGAGACAATGAAGGACCAGAGCCACTGACTGAGCAGACCAATCCCGTCTGGGGATCGGGACTGAAGCTGCCAACCCTCCATCTGTGACTCCACCCACTGATGCTGTGAGTTTTCACCGTCAGTTCACCGTTAGTTCACTGTCAGTCCGCGGTCATGGGACCAACTCTGCCGCATCTGCTGCTGCTGCTGCTGCTGTTGACCGGAGCAGAATGTCGTTCGGAGCGGCCTCTGCTGGTGCTGCTCATCGATGGATTCCGCTATGATTACACCCGGGACTTGAGTCGACTGCCGGCCTTCAGGGAGCTGCTGTCCGCCGGGGCCAAGGTGGAGTACACCACCCCGGACTTCCCTTCTCTGTCCTACCCCAACTACTACACTCTGATGACAGGTGAGACCGTCGGTGCTGTGACGGCCACTCCTACGACTTTTATTTCCATTTTATTCTTTTCTATTGTGTTTATCTTTTTCTCTGCTTTGCTGTGATTCGGTTCGGTTCTGAAGCTGGGGCCTGAGTTTCCCAAGGAATTCCAGAAGGATCCATCTGTCTGTCTGCCCGGCTGGCCGTCTAACTGGACAGACAGACAGAAAGACAGGTTTCAAATTAGGTCCGAACTCTGTCAACTCTAACTGTAAGCACAGTGGGTTGGGACAGAACCGAGCTCAAACCGTCCAACAGCCAGAACACGGAGGAAGTTTTTTCCAGCACCAAGATTCGCTTTTTGCTGATTGCTGATTGCTGACAGATGCAGGGGTGCAGTGGTGGAGGTGAAGGGGTTACAACTGTGGTTCTCAATTATTTTCTGCCCCCTAGAGGACAGAATGAAAACACCGCTGAGCAACAGGGGACAGTTTGTGTAAGTAAGAGTGATGGTTACAGGGCAGAGGAGGAAGAGGAGAAGAAGAATCTGACTGGGCATCGCTCCGTCTGTGATTGGTCTTCACTGACCTGGGGTTGGGTCTGGTTCTCCAGCGGACACAGATCCCAGGTGGATTCCAGGGAACGGGTCGAAGGGGTACGGAGTGTGTGAGCTTCCAGGGCCGAACGCACAGAGGTCAAGCAGGCCAAGTGCAGAGCATAAGGAGTCCTGGCCCTGCTGCACGAATCAGCTGACAGACAGACAGGCAGGCAGACAGATAGACAGGCAGGCAGGCAGACAGATAGACAGGCAGGCAGGCAGAAGGACGGAGTGTGGTGTTTTTTTTACATTCCTGACCAACAGGATGTGAACAAAGAAAACAATGACGTCACTGCTAATCTGTGTATTTATACGGAGCACATTCTTCTCTGACACACACACACACACACACACACACACACACACA
>JAFBJS010000444.1:242344-274943 GCA_016785265.1 Paraplagusia blochii
TTCGTCCTTTCCTCTGTCTGCCCTATACCAGCAGCCCATCACTGCAGGCCTTCACTGACGCTGTGGTCAATGCAGTCACCGTCCTGAGGTAACACCAACCACAGTCACTGACACCAACCACAGTCACAGACACCAACCACAGTCACAGACACCAACCACAGTCACAGACACCAACCACAGTCACAGACACCAACCACAGTCACTGACACCAACCACAGTCACAGACACCAACCACAGTCACTGACACCAACCACAGTCACTGACACCAACCACAGTCATCACAGTCTTCAGAACCCCGGACCAATAACGGGTGGACAAGGACACAGGTTGTGTCAATGACGAACTCCAGACTCGTGGATCAAATACAGCATGTCGTCTCATTCGCTGTTGAGTGCCAGATGAAGGTCCATCGTTTGGACAGGTGTTCCATCAGAAGATCATGACCTGTCAATTCCAGTTGGTTGCCCCACAGTGTTCAACAGGTGACGCAGCCCTCAGTGCCGACGTTTCCTTCCTCTCCTCCGTCTTAGCTCCGGTAATGCGGACATGGCGGCCATTTACTACGAGGATGTGGACGTGATGGGACACCGCTTCGGTCCAGGGTCAGCGGAGATCCGTCAGGCCGTGGAGCAGGTGGACCAAGTCCTGCAGACTCTCCTGAGCAAAATCAAAGTCAGACACCAGACGCCAGCGTAACAGGCCCACGGTACAGGTTCTGATCCGCTCACGCTGTTGGCTCCGCACCTGCAGGAGAACCACCTGGAGGAGCGACTGAATGTGGTGCTGTTCTCCGACCACGGGATGACCGACGTCAGCTGGAGCGACAGGGTGATCGAGCTGGACCAGTTTATCAACATGTCCCACGTCCTGAAGACCATGGATCGAGGAGCCGTGGTCAGCCTGTGGCCCCGGGACGGCAAACACGGAGAGGTGAGCTCCTCAGCGGTACCGGCGGGTGGAGACGAGTCCCGACTGGACCCGGCTTGTGGAGCAGTGTGTCCTCGGCAGAATCTTATGTAGAGAAGAATCTAAATTAAAACTGTGTTCTGTGTGTGTCGACCGCAGGTGTTTGATTCCCTGAAGCTCATCCCTCACATGAAGGTCTACGACCGACACCAGATCCCTGAGCGTTTCCACTACCGAGGTGGTCGCTTCGTCTCCCCTCTGAGCCTGGTGGCCGACCCCGGCTGGTTCATCGTGGAGGTAAAAAGAAATATTGGACCCAGATTTTTTTCTCACTACCTGAACGTGCGGGCGTTCCTTGCAGAACAAGAGCAGTCTCCCGGTGTGGCAGAACAGTTCCCAGAACTCTTCAGGTTCTCGGTACCACGGCTGGCACGGATACGACAACCAGTTCTCAGACATGAGAGGGTTCTTTATGGCTTCAGGACCGGGTACTGAACCCAGAACGTCATGGGGTTTTGTGTGTGTGTGTGTGTGTGTGTGTGTGTGTGTGTTGTCCGTTTTCGTCAGCGTCTTCCTCACGTTTTTTGCTCATTTGGTTCAGATTTCAAGCCTAATCATCAGGACGCAGACATTCGAACAGTGGACGTCTATAACCTCCTGTGCTGGACCCTGGGAATCGAACCTCTGCCCAACAATGGCTCCTGGACCCGGGTGAGAAATCTCCTGAGGGACTCTGCCCCCTCCCAGCCTGCTGCCCTCTGGACCTGCTGCCTGTGCTTGTTAGGGCTCTGGGCTGGCCTGTGGCAGTGAGACAGGTGTCTGTCTCACCTGGTTGGTCTCTGTGATCTCTCCTTGGATTAATAAAGTCTATTAAAACAAATCAGTTCTCAGGAAATGTCCCGTCGTCTTCTTTCGAACACTGGATGGCGCTAAGGTGCCGTCACTGACGAATCTCTCCCTATATTTTATCTTTCATCTGCCACAAGTTATTCATTGACACGTCTGAGGGTTAGGGTTACTGAAACGGTTCATAAAGGTAAACACTAGGGGGCGGAAAATATTCATGAACATTAACCTTCGGGTAAAGGTTTAGAAGGAGGAGTCAACAGGAACTGAGAGGAGAAGACACACTGACGGATCAGCCGTCAGGACAGAGGACTTTGACCTGCAACTCGTGGTCTCATAAAACTGACCTAAAAACCCTGGGCTGACTCCGCCCACCGTCCTGGACAGACCAGAACAAATAAATAAAAAAATAGATATATTAAATAATAAATTAAAAAAGTCTTTATTCAGATTTACATCTTGATTCTCGTGTTAGCGGATCACTGAGCTAACAGTGGGGTTACAGCCCCACCCCCAGGCCCCCACTGAGGAAGTAGGGTAAATGTGTTCTTCAGTCCGGGCCGTGACCCACCTGGGTCCGCTCAGCATCTGGTGCCGTGGAGGAAGTGACGCAGCAGGACATTCAGCCTGAGGACGGTGGAGTTACACCGTCACTACAACAACACCGTGCTGGGAAAGTCAGTTCAGTGCTTAGATCCACAGACCACCACAGACCTCCACAGACCACCTGCTCTTGTCCTCCTCCTTGGAGAAAGGGACACTGACTGTCCGCTCCGGTCCCAGTCAGCACGACTGGCTCTGTCCAGGTTTTCAGGTCTTTTGTCCTTCATGGTTACAGGAGCAGAGTCTGTTTCGGCCTAAACACAGACGCTGTCCTTAAGGTGCACATGATTACCAGCAGGAGGCAGTAAGGAGAAGACATGAGTTCATCGTCTTCACCAGTGTCCTGTGTTGGACCTTAACCTGAGCTTTAGACACACACACGCACACACACACGATTCCGGGCTCATCATCGTCATCGTCATCCTCATCCTGGTCCGGTCCATCAGCCCATGTCCAACTTCCTCTTCTTTGCTCGGAGACTCCGTTCCATCAACAACGGTTGCTCCTTCCAGAACCTCCACTAACCCCGGAACATTCAAGTATCAGTGAGGACTGGCTGAGACTGGAGCCCAGGGTCAGGGACTGGGTTCAAGACCCGCAGCCCGGACACACTCCCACCCAGACCCCCCGCCCCAACACACACACACACACACACAGACTCACTCACTCCACAACTGACGGTCCGTCTGTGTAGCCTCACTCTGGCCGGACTCAAACCAACAACCCCAGGCTGGTTCGCGGCCCAGAGAGCGGCGGGCTCTCCAGGGTCAAGACGACGTGACGTCCGACGTCTTTTTGATGACACTTTCTCGTACCTCAATGCTGCTGCTGCTGGAGGGGGAGGTGGGAGAGTTCTGGCTGTGGGTGGAGCCCCAAGGGTCGGCACGGTAGCCGATGAGAGGGGCGGGGTCCCGCAGACTGGTCACTCTGAAGTTGGGTTTGTTTGAAGTGACGAACGAGGCCATTCCAGGGAGAGAACAGGACGGAACCCTAAGGACGGGCCGGAGCGAGCTCCGCCTCCAGGCGGCCCCGCCCACCTGCAAGAGGAGCACAAGAGGGGAGGGGTCAGTGAGGAAAGGATTGGTCAGTCAGAGGGCTAGGGGTGTGGTCAAGACCTGAGCGAAAGAAACATAAACGGTGATGTCCTGACCCACCAGCTGAGGACAAACCACCACTCTGCTGATGAGCAACAACTTTTCCTCCATTTCAACCAAGCTTCACTCTTCTCCTGAACTTCAGTCCTGTCCAAGTCTTGAACAAACAGGATCCACACAGTTCAAAGTTTCTCGGCTCTAAACTGCAGACGCAGCAGCAGCAGCAGTAACGTTGCTGCTAGGAATTCATTTTTACGACTGAATGAAATAAACTATGGAAGGTTCTAAAGAGAATGACGTTTCTGCTCAAATGTTCGTCCCCATTGTTCATGGATCCACGTAGATCACGTCAAAGTCTTTTCTATTTCGAGCTGGTGCAGCTGCACTGATCTGTAGAACACCTGGAGTGGAGAGAATATTGACCGAAAGCCATTGTTTGGAGATCAGTGGTGACGAGTAAAGATCTCAACACATACTGTCAAAACACTTCATACAGTATGAGCTCCATGTCTGAGATCATTGGTAAAAATCAACCACGTCCACGACAACGTGCAGCCTTGGAACGACATTTTCCATCTCCATTAAAGAACTCCTTTCACGGCCAGTGGACACAGGACGGGAATAAACCCGTGGGTCGGGGCCCACTCTAAATGTGTGTGTGTCCACTGTGACTAACCTCTTTAGTGTCTTCTGTGTCACTGTCTGTCTCACTACCTGTGGACAGGAGAGAGAGAGAGAGAGACAGTTGTTGGTCTGTTTGTGTCATCTTCACAGCTCCCATCATCATCATCATCATCATCATCATCATCATCATCTTCATCCACCAATCGCAGGTCTCGTCTCACCGCAGCAAGAGGAGACGGGGGAGATCTGGAGAGGGTAGGAGTGTGAGGAGGTGACGGTCTGGTCCTCGTTTTCGGTGGTCACCTCGATGGTCTGACAGACGAAGGGCAGCTGCTCACTGGTGATCACGTGGTCGTAGAAGGGACTGTGGACGGCTGTGAGTGGACAGAGGACAGGGTGACCTGAGGAGCGGCTAAGCTTCCTCCTCCAGAGACACTGGGAGTCAGGAGGAGAGGAGTCACCTGAGGCTGCGTCCTCTTCTCCATCTTCCTTCTTGATAAAAGGTTGGGCTCCTTCTCCCTCAGTCTGGAGGAGAATCCTGTCAGGCAGTGGAAACGAGGAGTCCTGAGGACAGAGACAGTTGGAGGAGCAACCATCAGACTGACTTACACTACGGCCCTTCTAACCCGCTACTACTAACGTCCTCCCACTCAGCTGTGAACCCTAGGTTGAACAACACACAAAGAAGACTGCACTCTGCAGCTCAGACTCTTGGACAAATCAAAGTTTCTCTTAAACAGGACACGACTGGGGTGGTATGGCCAAAGGGGGCGCTGTGGCCACTGGAGACCTGTCTGAAGTATAAATTACTGGCAGAGTGTTCTGTGACCAGAGGAGTTATGGATTCACGCCCACAACCTTCAGCCCACAGGTGAAGGCAGTGACGGTGGATGGAGGCGCTGTTGTTCCCTCACCTCGCCGTGGTCTCTGGGCCTCCCCTCTTTGTCCGACTTTTTCTTTCCTAAATGAACGAAGGGACAAGCGTGAGCTCCTGAAGGCAGACCAGCAGGGGGCGGCGAGGTGGGCGCTCACCTTTTCTCTGGTTTCTCTCGGTGGACGACAGCATCTTGTAAACCCTGAAGGCGTTGGTTCCCTTTTTGATGCTCTTGTCCTTGACCTCCTCGATGTCCGGCAGGCTGTTCATGGCACAGCGGAAGTTGGCCTTCCAGGTCTTTGGGTCGGGCCGGTCCACGTCGGGCTGGTATTTACCTGAGACACAGAGAACCGTGAGCTGGTCCTCCTCTGTCTGCTGCTGCCGTCGTCTGACCAGGAGAAGAACCTTCACCTGTGTGGATGGCCCATCTCATGAAGAGCGGCGCATCTTTCTCCAGGTCCCAGCCGTGACGGGCGGCGTGCATCCAGGGAATCTGGAAGATTCCTTTTTCCTGAAACATTCCCAGACGTACAGCTGTTCACCCTCACTGTGTGTCTGTGTGTCTGTGTGTGTGTGTGTGTGTGTGTGTGTGTGTACCTTGTTCAGCCACTTCAATCCTGGTATCTGACTGGAGTTGATCTGCTCCTCCAGCCATGGTCTCATCCTCATCCTCTCCACTGGCATGGTGGCCTGAAAACACACACACACACACACAGGTCCATCTTCTGAGGTGCTCAACATGTGGTTCACAGCCGGGCTTTTTGGTTGCTTTTTTAATTGTTTTTCAATGTTTTTCTCTGACCAACGACTTCAGTCAAATCAGAGCGTCGATGATGCATGCTGGGTAATGAAGGCTCTGCAAAGTAGCTGATCGGGTTCAGGTCAAACAAGGTGACGGGACGGCACACTTCCTGTTAGTCAGGAATCAACCGTCAGAGATTTGAATAAGGGACTGAAGGCGGTAGAGCGCCCCCTGCTGTGAATACAGGTGGCAAAAACTGCATAACAACTCCCTGGAGTCTGACCCATATATTAACACTAAACATCTGGACCTTCGACGTCAGAGGCCTCCAGACCTGATCTCAGATTCACCACCACCACACACTCAAGAACTGACCTTTGACCCACTGTATGGACACAGATTTTACTACAAAGTTTCAACCGTTGTTTCCAAACCCTGGGCCTCGGCGCCCACAGTGAACCCGACGGTCAGATATGTGTACAGTAAACCTCTTCCATCCGGACATCTGTGCTCGACTGATAAGCCTGAGCAGAGTCGACTGTTGCAGCTCGGCAGGAACAGGTCTCTCTCTTTCTCACCGCCGCCCGGTCCGCTCCCTTAATGTGTGCAAAGCGACATCTGGTGGCAAGTCAGGGCGAGACGAGAGTGTCTCATCAAAGAGTTTCAACACATAGATATAGACAGAGTAGATTTCCGCATCTGTCCGACTGCGATACGAGTGTTAAAGGTTAATCATCTGCGGGGGCCAAACGCGGTGGCCGAGTGTGTGACACCTGCACACGGGGGGCTGCGGTTCGATGGCGCGGCTTCGACCGCGACGACAAAGTTGGTAAAACAGTTCAATATGAGCAGCGATCACGTTCACGGTCGACGGACGCACGGGTCGCCGTGTGTCCGCGTGAGTCGGAGAGAAGTTGAGGAGGTTCGTTTGTTTACTGCTGTCAGAGCAAGAAGTGAAAATAAAAGACAAAGAGTGAAGAGTGAACTCACACTTTCACTTACACAGCGATCTGTCATGTCGTCCTGCACCCTCGGTGTCTGTCTGTCTCTCGGTGTGTGTCTGTCTGTCTGTCTGTGTCTGTCTGTCTGTGTCTGTCCAGTCAAGGAGGAAATGCGGAAATCGAACCCTGTACCTGATTGCGCTGACTCCACGCTCCTGCTGACGGAGTGACGAGCGCTCCCTGACGGCCGACCACAACTTGGACTTTTCCTCCTCCTCCGCTCCTTTTTCCAGGAAAACAAAAGTGTGACGGTTTTTCTCTTTCTGAGAGCGGAGCGAAAGCAAAACAAGGTCTGAGCCGGAGGTGGAGGTGGAGGTGGGGGCCGGGCAGAGCTGGAATTCCCCTCCCGCTCTCGGAGCCTCGCTTCAGTTCCAGCTCCACAGCGCCGTCACGGAAGTTTCTCAGCGCTACACCCCGGGGACAGAGGTCTCACTCTGAGGCCGTAAAAGGGAGGATTGGGTGGATGGAGGACGAGCACCTGTTTTTTTTTTTCCCCAGAGTGTGCCACACCCTGTCTGACACTTCCTTCAAGTCTCTCTGTTGTTTGGCTGAATTTACGGTGAACTCTCAGGTTGTAGCCGCGACTGTCTCACCGTCAGTAAAACATCTGACCTGGAAACTGACCTTGAAGTTCTGTCCACAGTGGTCAGCTGGACACACCATCTCACCCTGTGATTCCAACCGGTACTCACTAAAACAGTCACTGGAACAGTCACACACAGGACAATATCAATCTTTATTCAGTGCAGAACGGCCGAGACAGCGCCACTCGGCGGCCGCTGCGGGTCCACACAGAGTGTTGCTCCGTGCGAGCATAGACGATCTTTGAGCTGAATTTCATTTTCACTTCCTCCACCCCCGCCCCCACCCTTTCTGAGCAGCTGAAGCAGGAAACGAAACTAGAAACTTGAAACGAACGCAGGTCGTGACGTGAAATGAAACGTTGGTTTCACTGGAGCGGAGTCACAGGTGTGTGTGAGTGTGTGTGTGTGTGTGTCACCGAGTCCAAGCACCCGCAGAGTTCTGGTCCGGCCCGGCCCGGCCCGGCCCGGACTGGACCGGACCGAACCATACTGCACTGGATTCTAGAGGTTTGGACAGAAAAAAGTCAAAGTACAGACATTCAGGAATTTATTCTAAAACAGAGTTCCTCCCCTGGTTCTGGCCTAAAGTAACTAGTACCAGTACCAGTACCAGTAGCTTCTGGTCTAGGAGGGAAAGTAAAAATCTTTGGTCAACATGGAGACAATGCAGGGAATCTGCTTTTTGCCACTAAATCCAGGTTGACTGGACGCAGACTCGAAGTTTAGCGCCACCGTGTGGTTGACTCTGGTCATGATCTGCATCAGCTCCAGCTTCTTACTGTGGAGTTGGATCATCTGGCACAGAGACTGGATGAACCAGGAGCCATTGGTGGTGTTTCTCCACGAGTAGTAGCCTGGAGGACACAGACACAGACGGATGATTTGGGCCGAACCGTTGTGCTGTTTGTCACAGCGCCCCCTCCTGTACCTGGAGCGGTGGAGTAGGCGTACAGGAAGTCCGCCTCCACAGGAATCTTCTCCGTCCTCTGCTCACTCACACTGTCCACCTCCACCAGCGATCCTGCGTCCAGGGCTGAACCACGACACGCCTGGAAGGATCGGTCAGACACAGACGCAGTTAGAGACCACGGTCAGGACCGGGGACTGGACCAGAAATGGGAAAACTACGGCCCGGGGACCAGATGTGGTCGTTTGGATTCTAAATCATTGTCCTTCTGCCTTCTCCCTGCGATGCCTGGATTTCTCCAGTAGGTGGAGCAGAAAAGTCTTAAAGCATATTGGCCGTTATCAAAGTCCAAGTCAACTTTACAGTCAAATATACCAGATATCCAGGACATCGCCGTCCCTCCGACCCATGGTGCAAAAAAGCCTTTCGTAAACACAATAGAAAACGAGAGGAAAGATATTTGTGAGGAACAGAGGACGAACAAACAAACTAGAAAAGATCAATGAAATGTCCAACTTCAATAGGACTGAAATAAAACAGGGTTCTATGGTTGGGGACTGAGACAGAACATCTTGTAATAGACTGAAGTTAAGGCCTTAGTATCAGTGCAGATGAATACAACGCAGTGCAACAGTGTGTGTGTGTGTGTGTGTGGACATTGGTGACTCCCGACACCTTGGTGAATAAAACTGTGACTTTTACATGTTGCTGGTTTGAGTTCATTCAGACCACTTCCATCAGTCTGCTGGAGACCGGACCGGACCTCTGAAGGTGACCCACCTGGATGAAGAAGAGCTTTGGTTTCCCCAGCAGACCTGGACAGCAGTTCCCTTTGAACAAGGCGGTCAGAGACTCCAGCTTCTCGCAGCCGTCCTTCCCGTAGATCATTCCCTCGTCTCCGTGACTCAGCATCACACACACGAAGGACGCGCTCCGGCTGTGGTCGTCCTGGGAGACTGAGGGTCACACACGCAGGCACCGGGGTCAGCGACAGACACACACAGGGACCAGGTAAGACCAGCGCTGACCGTTGTCTCACCAGACAGGAGCAACTGTTTCATCTGGTCCACGGTCAGGTCGTTGGCCACGCTGACGTCGTAGCCCAGAGCACCGAAGGTCTTCAAGGCCAGAGCTGCGTCCACGTCTGTCCCGCTTCGATCGGTCATCCCTGCACACACAGACAGCAGGGTCAGGACCAGGACCAGGACCAGGACCAGGACCGGGGTTAGACCGTTTCCAAGCCCAGTTCACTGACCTGTGCTTCTATGGAAGTTCTTGTTGTTGATGATGACACAGCGGCCCATCCTGGGGTAGTCCATCCTGTAGACGTAGACGTCAGAGACCAGGTCACTCTTCTGTCCGCTGTCCACCTCTTCGGCCACCTGCCCCCTGGCTGTTGACGCGGTACTGCTACCGGGACAGGAAGAGAAAGACCATGATGTCAACAGTCTACAGCAGGCATGTCCACACTGGTCCACAAGGGTTTGTCAAAACTCTGTCAATCTTGGTTGGTTGGAACAAAAACCAGGAGCCACACCAGCCCATTGTGGAACAGTTTGGACATGCCTGGTCTACAGTCAACGGCCAGTCTACATTGAGTCAACAATCAACAGTTGACAAACCGTCAAACCGGGGGGCGGAGGGGCGTGGGGGCGTAACAGAAAAAGATTGGGAAGAACTGGTCTACAGTTTTCTCCTTACCTTTTTCCAAACCACTTCTTTGAATCCACTGTGTCGTTCTGCTCACCACTGACACCGTGAGTCTCGGCCATGTTACTGCAGCTGCAGGAGTGGCTTCACCTCAACTGGAACGATCTGGAGGAAGAGAAAGGACGAGGAGATCATCGTGACGTCATCCTTAACTGATCCGCCACCGAAATCACTCCTGCAGCGCCACCCTCAGAGGAAGTAAAGAAGTACACGCTACACAGGGACGAAAAGACAACAGTTCGTCAGAAGAACAGACTGGAGCGGAATTGTGCCGGTGCGTTCAAGGACCTCTGGAATAAATAGTTTTCCACAGAGCTCGGTCCCGGACGTCCCGATTGTAACCATTAACCAGATTACCGAAGTTTGACCCGTGAACGCATCATGTCGTGAACGAATGTTACTTCACGGACACTCTTCTTACCTTCTTAGAGGGACGAGTCCTCCCTCTAATGGTGAATTACAGATGAATACAGTGTAGTCTACACAGCTCAACACACACACACACACACACACACACCTACCTGTCCCACCGTCTGGCTCCGTGAGCTGGTTCACTTCCACCTGAGCCAATCAGAGCAGACAGGAAGTCACGCTGCTGCTGCCACACCCTCTGTTCTAAAGGAACATTTTCACACCGTGGTTCACACTGTGGTTCACAGTCAGAACTCTGACCTCATGTTAGGAACCAGGAAACATTCATGGTAAAAATCTTTTATTCTTACATTTGTTCTTTGTTTATTTTAACTTTAACAACAACTTTATGACAAACCTGGTCACAATCATCATCAACCAACACCACCACCATCAACACCACCCTGGTTCCAGCTCTGCGCTGATGAGTTCAACCTGCAGCTGAGGCTGGTGAGACGGACGGACGGTCCAACTGCGTCCTCGTCCGAAGGCACCAGGTAACACCAACCCTGTCCTCACTGTGTGGCGCTGCTGACCACGTGTGCATGGTGGTCCAATCTGACCGCCAACCTCTGGTTCATGGACCTCAGCTGCTGGTCAGTTGTCTGTACGTGTCGGGCCTCCAGAACCAGAGCAGGAAGACTGGACGCTCCGTACTGAACAGACAGGTGTGTGTGTTAGTGTCTGCACGAATGACACCTTCAGGGGTCGGTCCATTAACACCAGCAGTTGATTCTTACCGTCTGTGGCTGCTGCTGGTCTTCCTGCTGCTGGTCTTCTTGCTGCTGGTCCTCCTGCTGCTGACTAAGGTGCCTCAGGTCATGGAGGAAGCGGTGGCTCCTCCTCAGGTCCGACAGCCTCAGTGTCAGCTCCGACTCCTCCTTCTGCAGCAGCAGCACCCGCCTCTCCTGTCTGTGGGATCATCAGACACACAGACAGGTCAGTGTCCCTGCTGAGCCACAGACAGGTTGAAGGGGTCGACAGAGTCATCTGTCACCTCATCAGCTCGTTCTTGGCCTCCAGCAGTCTCTGGGTGGTTGAGCGGATTAAAGAAGACACCTGTCTCACACACAGACAGACAGACAGGTGGAGTGGTGACATGACAGACAGAATTAGTAAACCTTTCTGATCTTTTCTCTATTTCCTTTGATGGGCTGTGAGGGTCAGTCTCCATGTTGCTGCTCTGATCCAACAGAAACCCATGTTTTTTTTAATTTCCTCCTAGTGGTGCCCAATGCGTATTACACCACAGTTAGCTGCGTTGATTCTCAGGGAGCCTTTGATTACCTTTGTGTTCTCTCTCTTTAAACCCCTGAGATCTTTGACCAGAATGATCTGAAAAAAAAAAAAAAAAAGCAGATCCAAGATGTTCATGACATGAATCACTGCAGTACCCGAGGGCCACCAGAGGGTGGTGTTACTGTGACACAGAAGAAAACAGGACAAAATAATAAAAATAACAATTTTCATTTCATTCAAGACTATATTGAGAATGAAAGAAAGGATCTATGGCTGAAGCTGTGTCCACCTCAATGTACCTTCTCTGAGAGCTCCTCCTCAACACTGGTGGAGAACAGATGGACGAGGTCTCTGACGGAGCTGGACTCCACACTGTCCCTGGTAACACACGGTCAGGTGTGTGAGACACAGACAGAGAGACAGACAGACAGACAGACGTCTGGACGGCGGAAGTACCTGTAGCTGTCACAGAGTTGGAGGAAAGCCTCCAGGATCAGCTCCAGGTCTGTCCCGGGAGGACCAGGGCCTTTCCTGCGATGCCCCCTCCCAGAGCTGGTCCTTGTCACTCCCTGGTCTCGCCCTCCACCTTCAGAGAGAGACACTGGTGTTAGAGAGGCCTACCAGGGTGAGATGTTTACTGAACAGTAAACTCAGAGAGATTGCTGATCCACAGTCGCTGAGGATCTGTGTGAACAGTGGCGCTGCAGTGCCACCCAGTGGATGACAGTGACTCGCCTGAGGAGGACGTCTTCAGGAGGGATTTGGAGCCCGACCTCCTTCCTCGCCCAAACCTCTGCACCACTAATCTGTGTGGTTCTGGTTTCTGAATGGATGAGAAGAGAGAACACGGGTAAATTAGGGGTCGATCCGTCCACCGGTCCCGTGGCGTGTCTGGACCTCACCCAGCTGGTGTCCTCGTCCTTACTGGAGGACAGGATGCTCCCACAGCTCTGCTGTTCTGGGTCCGACCCCTGGAGGCACAAACACAGGGTCCTTAAAGACAGACGAAAGGTTCTGGAGTGAGCTGCTGTGGACCGGGCCCCACCTGAGGAGACCCAGACCCGCCAGGCCGCAATTGGATCTTCTTCCTTTTCACAGACTCTCTGTTGGTGGTAGAAGTGGAACAAGAGGGGAGCCTGGGTGATCACTGAGTCAAATTGATGCATTTTTGGGAATTCTCAATGTCAGAAACTTTCCATGGGAATAAAAGAGGAATTGTCCCGGACAGAGGACTCAATTTCAATCATAATCTTGGCTCAAACAACTGGATTTCTTCCCAGTCCATCACAGCTGCTACCTGTAAGATGGAGCTCATGTCACTGTCACTTGAAGTGGTCAGGTGACCTTAGCTCCCTCAGATGTCACACTGATGCTGCCGCTGCTACTGCTAACAACACAAAAAGATTTTCATCTTCGTTTGTACAGGGTTGGAATGATTCCAAAATTCCCAGCTTATCTTCCCATGGAAAGTTCCTTACCTGTCAGTGACCTCACCTCCCTGACTTTGGACCTCCAGCACCGGCGCTCTTGGTCATACTCTTCCTCACCAAACCTCTGACTTTAGCGCCTGTTGGTGGGACGGTGTTGGCCTTGGTGGCGCTCCGGTCAGACGTTGTCCTCTCACCTTCCAGCCCTCCTGCCTCAGGTCTTCATAGTGCATCAAAAATAGGAGGAGCGTGGCTTCTCTTACTTCCCGCTACTGACCACAGACCACTGATCTGGATTTGACCTTACCGGGCATGGACCTTCTGCTGAGGCCCTGGTCTCCCTCTCTTGGAGACTCCAGGATCCTGGTTCTGGTTCTTTCTCTTTCTTGCGACCACAGGCAGCCTGGTCTTCACGCAGGGACCTTTGCACGTCACTCTATTCAGCTGTCCCGTCTTCACCGCCGCCGGCTCCTCCTCTATGGCGGTGCTGTGCAGGGGGTCGTCTGGGCCACAGACACAATTTATTTGATCTTTTTTTTTTCTTAATTGGGAATGAAGCTACAGAATTCCATTGAAACAAAGTTCTCTTTGGAGCGTTCAAGTTCTAGTCAACTAAGTGGAAGAAGCTGCTCCAGACACTGGCTCTGACTTACCGTTCACCTGCTGCAGTCCTTCCAGGAAGCTGGCTTTCTCTATGGCTGACAGGTTGGCAGAGTCTTCACCAAAACACACAGCCCTCTGACTCTGGACACAGGGAGACACAGACTGGAGGTGATGGAACACACAGTGGTCTCTTCTGGACGACGAGTTGCCATAGCGACGGCAGACTTACGGACATCATTGCCTTCGGTTTGACTCCTGCACCAGTTTTAGCCCTGTGAAAAGAACGGTGGGCATCATCGTCATCATCACTGATGTCATGGATCAATAACTGATGTAACACAGTCACTGTCATCAAGTCTGTGCTGACACTGGAAGAGCTTTTTGCAAAGAAGTACAGCATCAAGTCAGACATCCGTTCAACCTCCTCCCTGACGTAGCCAGATCTCCAGCTCATGTTCTCTGTTGGAGAACCCACAGTACATGACATGATATCCTCCACCTCTCTCCTTATTTTGTGTTTTCTTCGTTCCCAGAAATGTTGCAAGTTTCTTATTTAAATGCAATGGAATGACACAAATGTAATATGAAATAAACACAAACCTGGTCAATCAATCCAATTTCATTTATATAGCCCACATTTACAAGTCAGATTTGTCACACACTGTAGGTCTTTACAGGATCGGTAACATCTTCTGTCCTCAAACCCTCAGCCAGGGTAAAGGGGAAAACTATAAAACCCTTTTAACAGGATAAAGGAAACCGGTAGAAACCTTAGGGAGAACCTCGGGAGAGGGATCCACTCCCTGGACGGACAGACAGCGCAATGGATGTTACCAGAGCAAGTGTAAATCCAAAGGTCGTCGTGGACATTTGTCCCCTCAGCGCTGTACTAATACAGGAGCGGAACAATGACCACATTACACTAATGAGACTAAATAACATGTAAACGCCCTCGGAAGATGCTACAAACTAATGTTGACGTCACTGCGGGACATCTATGACGTGTGTTCCACAGCAGCGCGTCAGCCAGTACTGGTTTAACGGTTGGTTTATGGCACTGAACCGACCGAACAGAGCCAGAACCGCCGCCTCCGTCTTACCTCATTTTCATCGGCCGATACGAACGGCTGCTGCTTCCCGCTAAAACACTCGCTATCTGGACCAAACCATTGCTGACTTCCGAGAGGGGGGACGGGCGCCCGGTTTAAACAACAAAAAGTATCAAATCCAGAGCTGTGTCCAGCTAAGAATTGTTATCTCCATGAATATAAATATGTATATACATCAAATTCCACGGACTGAACGGTAGATGTTTTACTGGTGAATCATTTGAAGAGAAAAGCGCAGCCCCCTTGGGCCCCCACCGTCACTTCAACTAAGTTTAGTCCTACGGCAAGTGGAAAAGTCCAAACTTTTTCCTTCAAAATAAAAACATGCACACACATATGCATTTACATATATTTTATATATGCACAGATATACATATAAAAAATGTATATATAGGTAATGTCTCTCGGCTCTAAACTGCAGCAGTGACGCAGCAGCAGTCACGTTGTTGCGAGGAATTAATTTTTACGACTGAATGAAATAAACTATGGAAGGTTCTAAAGAGAACGACGTTTCTGCTCAAATGTTCGTCCCCATTGTTCATGGATCCACGTAGATCACGTCAAAGTCTTTTCTATTTGGAGCTGGTGCAGCTGCACTGCTCTGTAGAACACCTGGAGTGGAGAGAATATTGACCGAAAGCCATTGTTTGGAGATCAGTGGTGACGAGTAAAGATCTCAACACATACTGTCAAAACACTTCATACAGTATGAGCTCCATGTCTGAGATCATTGGTTTTAGTTTCCAGACAAATGTCTTCACACCAGCTCTGTTCACCTTCTCTTCCACGCCCACAGACCCCTCCGCTGCCCCAAATGACGTGTGTGTAAAGTTTAAGTTCTACGACGAAGAACTGTTCCACAGAACTCATGTCATTTCCTGCTGGTTGGGTGCCAGTTTGTTGGTATGTCATTGTCTTCTGTCCTTGTCCCTCCAGAACACAATCCCAGTTCAACCATCAACTACTTTCCTTTGTCCCCTACTGTACAGCTCTCCAAGCCTCAGAACCCTCTCCCACGGCACCATCAGAGGAGATGTTACTGGAACACATTTACTGTGGAACACACACTTGGAGCGTACACCCCCACCCCCTCCTTCACCAGTTCCCCGCCCTCCGCCTCTTCACATTCCCACTTCAAAACTGGTTCCACCGCCGGTGGTTCCTGGTGTCTTCTCACGGTGGTCACCAATAAATCAGCCACGTGGAGCCGTTCTTTTTATGGTACTAGAAGTTCGGTTGTTCGGTAGATAGAACTTTATTCTTCCTTGGGTTAGAATGGGGGTTTCACCTCCTCTCACTCACACTTCACCTCTTTCCCTATCAACCCATACATGATAGAAATGCCTTCTTCAAATGAACTTGTTTCCTCTTTGTTCTTCAAGGAGCAGCAAAACGTCCAACCACTGACGTCAGTAGTCACATTCACTTGTCAGTAGTCACCAGCATTCTTATTCAGCAGTTGTCAGTGGTCGTATCCATGGTAGTGGCTGCCTATTCCCCTTTCAGCTGGAGCAGAAGGAGCAGTGGATTCCTCCTGTCAGGTCACTGACTCCGCCCTCCAGCACCAGGCTCCTCAGCAGCTCCGTCTCTCTGTCCACATTGTGCATCTTCTGCTGCAGCATGGCGTCCATCGGCAGGTTGTCGTAGTAGTGCAGCGGAGCCGCCACGTGTGACGTGTTGTAGCCGAAGCCCGCCAGGCTGACCTCGTCACACAGCAGGCTGGCCAAGTTCAGGGCCGTCACCCCCAGGGTGGGAACGTTCTACAGACCGAGGACAGAGTGAGGAGGAGAAAGAAGGGGAAGAGTCAGAGCTGCTCGTAGCTTTGTCTCCATCTCCATCTCCAACATGGAACTTTTGTTTGGAAGACAGAGTGCAGCAATGAACCACCAGGGGGCGACTCAGCACCACGGTTTCGGTGGAGCTCAGAGACGTGCATCTGGTTCTGGTCTGGATAAAACTCATTTAAGCAACTGCTAGTGGAATTGGTACCTTGTCCCAGCCCCACAAGCGCCATCCAGGGGTAGGGTATCTCAGCAGGTCTAGGGCAGCTTCTCTGATGACGGCCGGGTTTAAGAGTCTGAAGTTCTCTGGCTCCAGAGGAATGTCATCAGGAACCTTCCGCCAGTAGAAGAGTCGGGCCCACAAAGACTGCAACGCAGAGGTCAATCGCAGAGATGGTCAATCACAGTCCACGGACCAAAGCAGGGCCGAACCCTCCCCACACTCACCACAGAAGACCTGCTAATCATGGCAGCCATCCAGCTGAGGTCCACCCTTTTATACGCCACAGTGACCAGCAGGGGGGGAGGTTGCATGTCCGACCAGTGGTGCAGTGTACTCTCGGGGTAACTCACCCTGAGGCTGGTCCGCTTCCCCACATCAACACTGAACTTCTCCACGGGAGCATTGTTCAACCTGCAGGGGGCGCAGACAGGCATCAATGAAGAGTCTGGGAGGGGCAGAACTTCCAGTGTGTTCCTCACCTGATGACGGTGTCGAAGCGGTCCAACAGGTCGCCCAACTCCAGGCCTCTGAGGACGCCTCCGTTTCCCACGACCACACAGCGCTGACACCTGGTGTCGCCCTGAGGTCGGAACGCCGGCAGCTTCTCAGGAGAAGAGGAGGAGAAGCAGACCACTTAAACCTTTGACCTTTTAAGTGAAGCCAACAGCCACAGACTGCCCTCTAGTGGTGGTTGTTCTGCTCACACTTAATCCCAAAAGTACGAGGTTTAAAGAAAAAAGACTTTTGCCTTAAACCATCTCTTCTTTCACTCTTGGTCTGAGGAGACAAGGTGGAGGTCGACGCACCAGTTTCTGCAGCTCCTCCCACTGGGAGCGGACGCCACGGAGGCCGAAGGGCAGCTGGAGGAGGAACAGCTCCTCCGGGACGGCCACGTCCCTCCACAGGAAAGGCTGCGTGTCACGGTCCGGGGAAGGGAACCGAGCCAGGAGGGCCTTCCTGGTGTTGCCACGGCGACACTGACCCTGCAGCACCTGCCGCACATGCTGGTGTACCAGCTGTAGGATGGACAGAGAGAGAGAGAACCAGGTGAATGCTGCAGGCGTTTCCTCTCCTGTATCTTGGTTCAGAATCAACCAGAATCTGTTCTGTCTGTCCTTCGTGTCCTGTTCATTCTGCAGCTCGTTCAAAATAAACCCTCCTGGATCTTAAATTCTCCTGCAGTCACTGAAGTACCCTCATCACATCAATTGGTTCAATCACATGTTCATCACAGGGTGCGGCGTTCATTCACCTCTACTCAACCACGGAGGAGATTAGACACAGGAGGGGGCGGGGTCGACGACTGACTCCTCCCCCTGGCCGCAGCCTACTGAACAACTGTGAGCAGACGAGGACCAACGTGGTCTGAACCGTGGTTGCTCTCTAACCACCGTACAGCAGACAGACACAGTGACTGCGGTCTCACCTTCTTGTGTGACAGACTGATTTTCAGCTCCAACGGTCGGGTCTGCTGACCTCGTAACCAGGTGACGAGGACCAGGCCGACAACTCCCAGGACCAGGAGAACGACCAGCACACACCTGGACAGAGCGACAGAACAGTGGTCTACTGTAGACTACTATGGTAGGACTTCACCTGGTACAAGTAAAAACCATCAAGCGTTCGTCCCTGTGTTCAACCCTGCAGCTGCAGAGTCTACTCTGGCGGTCCTGGTACCTAACCTGTCACCTGGTAACATCACTGCACCTGTGCGTGGTCCGCAGGAACCGCGTTTTCATGGCGTGGAAGTCCAGGTCGGTCGGCGCAGACTGTCTCACTCTCGGCACGGTCGTCCTGGACAGGGAGACAGACGGATGACAAGACAGAAACTAACGAGCCGTCTCTGCAGCGTCCCCTGCCTCCTCATGGTGATCTTTAGTTCGGTATTTTCCAGTCCTACCTCACGCTTCTGCCTTCAGGGGGCGCTGCGGCAGACCATCGTCCTGCGTCCCAGCCTCGGTCTTCTTCTGCTGCTGCTGTTGCTGTTCGGCTGCTTCTTCTTCACCATGTCTCAGACACCGAGGACCGGATCAGTCCAACCATAGCTTGTCCCGGTCGTCGTTGCCGACGTGTCTTGCGCAGACGTTGAGAGAACACCGGGCGGGAGAACCCTGGATCATCCGGCCGGTGGACTTTCCTCTTATCGCCTCCGCTCTCGAACACAGCAGCGCGACGTGATGAGACGCGACCGAGTCGTCGAGGCGAGAATGATCGAATCTCCTTACGAGCACGTCACTTGACTTGGAGCTGAGCAGCCAATCAGCGACCGCTGCTCGGGTTGCCAGATTGTGTGATAGAAACAAGAAACTAGAACAGAACAGAGTAGAATGGTTTATTGTTCAACTCACTGTTTACAGAAACTCCACCAATAAGATTAATAAAAAAACAATAATAGAAAAAACATAGTAGGAAATGTAATTAATACTTTTAAGTAGAATAAATGTAATAACAATAGAGATTTACATAAGTTAAAAGTGTTATGCAGAATATTGGTTGTGACGTCTGCAGTCATTGGACCTACGGTAGCGCTCATTTCTACACAGTGGGAAAGAAACAGAACCAGAGGAAAAAGTTCTGCGCCGATGTCATTAACGTAGCCTCCGTCAGTGGTGTCACGCTGACTTTCACCACTGGGGGGCCAGACAATGGCACAGTTCCCTAGATTGTAGATGGAAGTCTGTGGAGATGTCAGGATTCTATTTATTAGTAACAAACCACCTGTTATTTCTCAGGGTTTGTCTTCTCTTCTCATCATCCTCCTTTTTGTCACTCGACCTAATGCGGCTGATCAATAAAAAGTTTCCCTCTCGTGGGCCATACAAAATGAGCTGCAGGGCCGCCTTTGGGCCCCCCGCCCCTGACTTTGACACATAGACCGCAGGGAAGCTTTGCTTCAGCAAAAATGTTACGTCTCGCCGTGTCCCTCCCTGTCAGTGGCTGAGTGAATACCGTGTGATCTCCAGGCTGTCGGCACCGAGGTGGAAACCAAAGTAAATGAGGAGGACAGAGAACAGTCCATTTATTATCACAGACAGACGGTCAGTAGGCCATGAACTTTCAAACAAATACATTTCAACCACCTTTAAAGACGAGTCTGTGGAAACATGATGAGCATCAATCGCACAACAACAACAACAACAACAACAACAACAACAACAGCTGTGAAGGTTTTCACACCAACAGACGTGCATCAGGAGAAGAAGACGACAACGACGACGGCTCATCGGCTCCCCCTACTGCAGAGGTTGTTTCAGCTCAAAGAGTCCAGTTCCTCCTCGGACCACCTTCCCCACCACCAGGCAGGCGGAGGGCGACGTCAGCTGGTCATTGGACCCTGCAGGAGGGGAGGACAAGAAGGGAAACCCCTGGATCTCATTGCCATGAAGCCAGTGGTGTGAAATGGAGGTGAAATTGATCCTTCGTCTGAGGAGTAGAACCTAAGGGTTCATGGTCTGCTTCTGGTCACTGCACTGAGATCAGCGCCTGGACAGAACCGTCTCTTACCCAACATGGTGGCCTCCTTCAGAAACTTGTAGCTGGTCTCAAAGGTCATCTGCTGCAGAGGGGAGGAGTTGGAGCGGATGGCGTGACGGTTCAGTGGTTTATAAACGCCCTCAAAACACATGTAGTCAGCCACCAGCGACAGGTGCCTGGGGTCCACCTCGATACCTGGAGTCAACAGACAAGCACGGACGGTCGACGGACGTCCTGACATTGTGTGTGTGTGTGTGTGTGTGTATGTGTGTGTGTGTGTGTGTGTGTGTACCATAGACGGCAAAGACGTCCTTGATCTCCTTCTCGATGACTTTCAGGGCCACTTCTATCCCGTAGGTATTGGCCATAGCGTGGACTTGGTTGGAGTAGAGTCGGTTCAGGTCTAAAATCTGGAGGACAAGGTCAAAGCAAACTCAGCTCCAGCGGCTGGTGGAACCACAACAACCAACGTCAGTTCTTCAAGGTGAAGGAACTGAACCGTGGTCGGCCCAGCTTAGCGCCCAATACAGCCGTCAGCCACTAGAGGGCCTACCTCACTGTACTTGAACATCTCCTGCAGGTTGATGCCCTCCGTGTTCAGAAGCGTGGTCTTCTCTCCAGACCCGGCGGTGGTCTCGGTCAGGAGGCAGCGGCTCAGACCCCGGGTCTCCACGATGACCGCGTTCTGGGCCAGTGTCGACAGGACCGAGGTCAGATCGAAGTGGACTTTACTGAGCGGAAGGACCAGGTCCACCTGCGGACACACCAGTGGTCAGTGGACAGACCTCGGTCTGGGGACGAGCCTTACCTCTGACAGGACCCACCTGACACCACAGCTGGTGTTTGGAGTCGTAGCAGTATCTCTCCACGGCTGGGTGGCTCTGGAGGACACGGTTGATCCTCAGCTGACACATGTCCTCTTCTGCTCCTACTTCCTTTGTCTCTTTATTCTTCTTCTTCTTTACTGTTTTCATCTCTGTGAACTCTGACGGCACCGACTCCTCTGGAGAGTCCTCCTTGTCCTCCTCCCCGCCCTCCTCCTCCTCCTCCTCCTCCTCGACCTCCTGCTCCTCGTGAGCCTCCTCTTCACTCTCGTAGTCCACCTGTGGAGACAGAAGTTAATGGTCAGGAACAGTTCAACCCTCAGTCCGCAGCCCTGCTGCACAGCTCTTACTTCCTCTTCCTGTCTGCTTCTTCTCTTGGCCTCCGAAGCATCTGCGTCTCCGTCTTTCTCCTCCTCCGCTGCGTCTTCTCCTCTCTCCTGGTCTTCTTCCCTGTCGTCCAGCTGGAGAACAACAGATACGGGTCAGCGTTGGGAAAGTAGAAAGAATAAAACAATCAAAGCCTTATGAACGCCGACCCCGACGGCGACCGCCGCTCCGTCCTGGTCGTTGTCTCCGGACGTGGCCTTTCTGCTCTCCACGGCGATGGAGGCCAGCTTGGCGCTGCGCTTCTTCACCGTGTCCAGGAGGAGACGCAGGAATCTGAGGAGGAACGGGGGTAAAGATGACGTCGCCAACGCCACCGCGGCAGTGCACTCCTTCTTTCAGAACGTTACACACACCTGGTCTCCATGTAGTGCAGGACCTGCGGCGGTGACAGCAGCTTGTCCTCGCTGTAGCGCTCCGGAGACAGGAAGTGGAAGGTGACCGTGAAGCAACGCTGCTTCTGTGGACCTTGGCTGCGCAGGGTCTCCACCACGTCCACTCTCTGAAGAACCTGCTCTCACACACAGATGTTGGAGATGAACAGGTGCATAGCAGGGTGGAGTCCAGGAGGAGGCGCTCTCACCTCAGCCAGACAAACCCTGGTCAGTTTCTTTTTCAGCAGCTTGGCTCTCCTCAGGGCTCTCCTGGTGTTCAGCACCGGGACGGTCATCATGGGGGTCTGGATGTTGGAGCTGGCCACCATCAGGATTTCCCTCAGTCTGGACCACACAGACACACACACACACACACACACTCAGTTCTGACCCGGTTCCAGTCTACAGCAGAGACTTTCAACTGGTGGGTGGCAGGCCTTTGTCAAGGTAAAAGCCTTTTATTTTGAAGGGGATTTTTATGCAGCAGAGTGCTGTCTATTCACACTCCTTTCCAGTAGGTGGCGACATTGCCCTGTAAATATCAGTAACTAACGCCCACCCACTGAAAGTGGAATGGGAGGGTTTAGACATGAAGCTCGTCACTGAGGTGAGTGAAGACACAGTAGGGGACGACCACTGGTCTACAGACCACGGACAAACTGTACCGTACTGGACCGTATTGATGTGCAGTAAGATCAGGACCCAGACTTCATGTGAGACACATGGACTGGGACAGTGAACATTCCACAGTCAGAGGTCTGAAGAATAATGTGTCGTGAAGAACACGTCTGGATCAGTGTTTGGGGTTTGTTGGTGAGACCGAGGAGAGGACATTCCTGTTGGACCTGTCACGGTCAGAAACCTGAGGAGAAGTGAGTTCTGCTCTGCTCTGCTGTAGAATTACCGAGGGATTCCCAGGGTGACGTTCATCTCTCCTCTGCCAGCGAAGTGAAAGGTGTTGAGGGTCATCTGGGTGGAGGGCTCCCCGATGGACTGAGCTGCCAGGAGGCCCACGGCCTCCCCAGGGTCACACAGAGACTGCTGCCACTTCAGGTGAAGGAGCTGACGGAGGCTGGGGACACAGAGAGGAGAAGGAGGTCAGGGAAAGTGGCCCCACCAGCGACGCCCCCCTCCCACACCTCCCCCTCACCCGTGGCTGTCTGTCCTTTCTTGGCTGCTGGCGCTTCTGCTCTGGAGGTATTTCTCCGTGATGTCGTGGAAGTTCTCCGAGACCGAGCCGAAGCAGACGTCCGGTCTGAACAGGGCCAGCGCCGGGTCAGGACGCCGCGATGACCTCCTGCTGTACTTGGACTTTGCAGCGTCGTCCAGAGAGAACCACCGCTGAGCCAGCTGTGGACGGAGTGGGACACACATCAGCTGTGAGCGACCTGAGCGTCGCCCCCTTCAGTCAATCTACCTGCACTGCAGCCGCAGTCCTGCCGCAGACCTCGGACCGCGTCGTCTCTTCTGTCTGCTGCAGTTTGGCTAGATTCTTCTGAGAGAACAGCAGGAAGGCTCCTGAGGACACAGACACAGGTCTGGAGAAGATCTTCATCCAATCATCTCCTCATTCACTCGTTCAACCAACAACACTGTCAAAGGGCAAGGCCAGCGTTCACTGTGCATTTTCTGCCACGTTTGACGTTCGGCAGTCGGCCCCGATTGTCGACTCAAGTCGTGCACTGTACAGGAGTTTACGACAACAGTAAAGAAGAAACCCGATATACAGTAAAAACCAGTCAACAGCAGGGGGCAGCATGGTGGAAGTGACCGGGACCAGACTGACCACGACAGTTAGGACATTTCCTGGTCCGTACACGTGGTCTTTGCCGTCTGAGATGAACAGCAGGTAAAAGACATAAACCCTAAAATCCCACATTTCTAATACCCTTTATGATGCCATCTACTGGGGAATCGCAATATTGCAGGGAAAAGGCAGAAGTATAATGCTAAAATGAATTAAATATATAATTTGTACAAGATTGGCCGGCCGCATTAAAATGCTCCATGGGCCGCCTGTGGCCCCCGGGCCTTGGTTTGCCCATGCCTGTCCTAGAGTGTCATATCGATGCCGTCGGAGGGAAAAAAACTAAATAAATAAAATAAATGGCACAGTTCACGTCCGGACCATCAATGACGTTCTACTTAGCGAAGGTCATTTCCGTACCAGCAGCCGTACCAGCGAGGGTCAGTGTGACACCAGTGTGATGACCCACCTTGGCGAGGACTGACCAGCGCCCTCTTTGTTTTCCAGCGTTGAATGGCTGCAAAGTGTTTAGTGGCAGCCTGTGAGTCCAAACGGGCCAGAACTTTGTCCACGTCCTGGGACGACTTGATGACCTGACAGCAGACACCAGACGGAGGTGCTGGTTTTATGAGGAGCGACGACAACACCGCAGCTGCAGTCACGTCAGAAGACTTCTCACCTGGTAGTTGTTCTCTATGAAGGGAAACTGTCGCGGCTGCAGGAACTGAGTCTTGGGGACGTCCAGGCCATCTTCACCGTAGAGGAACTGGACCACGGAGCCGTCACTGTCCCTGACCGTCAGGTCGTACTGAACCACAAGACCCTCCAGATGTTTGATCACACACCTGTGGATGAGACGCAGTCAGCTGACACGTGGCGACAGAGCGCAGGGTCGTCTCGGCGCACATCACCTCTGCAGGTATCCTGATCTGGAGGTCTTCACGGCCGTGTCCACCAGACCTTCTCTACCAGCCATACAGTGGAAGAAGAACTCCTGGACACAGCACAGGGCAGAGGGTGAACACCCACAACTGGGTCTGGGTCACGGCCTCTGCAGCTCACTCGCTCACCTGAGGTCTGATACCAGTGAGGAACCTTCCGGAGACCAAGCCCCCGGCCCCCGGGGCAGGGTCGTAGGGCTGGAAACAGGGCAGGGACTTCCCTGAGGGCATCAGCGGAGGACGGCGGCCCTCCAGCTCGATCTGCCCCAGGAGGCAGGAGATCTGAGACACAGACACATGGACGGTGAGCTAACAGGGTCAGAGGTGGAGGTGGAGGTGGAGGTGGACCAGGGCCTGTACCTGCATGGTGTTGACAGTAGAACCTTTGGCCCCAGACTGGACCATCAGCTGGAGGTTGTTGTCAGGGAAAGAGGTGTGCAGTCCAAGAGGCATACAGACCTGAGGACGGATGGACAGACAGATCTGATCACATGACCTCCCCTCCACTCCGCTGGAGACGTCAGAGCCTGGTTACCTTGTTGATGTCATTGTTGACCTGGTTGGCCACTTCCTTGAACTTGTGATCGGCCGTCAGGAAGTCTCTCTGGTCGAGGCTCAGGTGAGCGTCCTGCCAGCGTCCGCGGGCCTCGTCCGGCTCAGTGTGGGGAGGCAGGTTGAAGGCCGCCTGCAGGGCCTGAAAATGAAGTACAGCATGAACGCCTGACGTTCTGAGGAGACCCACTCCTTCCACCGCACCGGATCCCGGGCCCTGCGAGTCCGTTGGGTCACATGGCTTTGACCTGGTCACGGCCCGGTCTACAAGAGCAGGCTAAGTCAGTCAGACAGTCTAGAGACGGAGTTGAACCTTCAACTCACTCTGGAGCCAACAGTCAGCGACTCCCTGATGATCTTCCTCCTCTGCTGATTGGCTCCAGGTCTGACCAGGATGTCCTCCACACCTGCAGGGGGCGACAAGAGCAGCCCAACATGAGCCACACACACACACACGCACGCACACATGCACGCACGCACGCACGCACACGTGTCTGACCCAGAGTGAAGCCTCGGTACAGCTGCAGGTACGCCGTGAAGAGCCGGGCCATGCAGGTCAGCAGTCGGCCGCTGGTCTTCCCTCCGTACAGCTCGTAGCAGCAGTGGACCAGGCCGTAGGCGGAGGAACCGTAGTGAGCCTTGTCCAGGACTCCGACCAGCAGCTCCCCCTGACGGATCACTACCTGGAGGCGGGAGGAGGCGGGAGGAGGCGGTCACAGTGCGGCTGTCGCTGTCCAAGCGGTCGCTGTCCAAACTGTTGGTCAAGGTAGTCCCTCCTACCTGGGATTCGCACATGCTGTCAGGGTTGTAGCCCGGAGCAGAGCGCGCAGGGACTTGAACCCAGGCCTTGCTGGGGATTTTGGACTTTCCCACCAAGTTAAGGGGCACGGCCTTCTCCGGGATCACATTCAAGAGGAGCGTGGACACCACCTACAGGAGATCCCAAATAATTCTGCACTCACACCTCCACCCACTCATTGGCAACGATCAATGCTTCATTACAGCGAGTCCCGACTTTTAGCCAACTTTACAGCAGGTCAACAGAGCTTTAGGTTTTTGAAAATGGAACAAATCTGTGAGACGCAGTGACACACACTCTCTCCAGATTTTAGAGACAATATCTGGACAAACTGAGGCGATAGGTTTCTCTGCTCTCTGGACGTTGGTCTCCTGCTGCTACCTTTACCTGTTTCCCCGTCCACAGCTGTCGAGGTCGCAGCACGGCCGGGGGCAGCAGTCTGACACGGCCCGGTCTGTCCGTCAGCCCCCTGTAGACCAGCTCCGTGTACTGGTCCCTGGTGAAGAAACAGCCTCGGATCGTCATCCTGGTCCCCGACACCATGTGGTCCTGGATCAGACCTGCCAGAGGTTTACCATCCTGCAGGGAGGGATCAGAGGTCACATGGGTAACAGGGGTACCAGGGACTCTGTTCCTGTTGTTTTCAGGACAATTGGTGACTGGACCCCTCACCTTGGGCACCAGGTACTGCTGGTCGGTGCTGACCAGGGTGTAGGCCTCCGCCCGGCCCAGCTCACTCTGAGGGAAGTGAGCGTTCATCTCGTCTCCATCAAAGTCGGCGTTGTAGGCCTTACAGTTGGCGTAGTGAAGTCTCAGAACCTGGAACAGGAGGAAGCGGGTCCGGTCAGTGGGTCAGAACTACACCGGGTCTATGAGGAGGGAGTGCGGCGTCACCTTCTCTCCGGGCAGGATGCGGGCCTGGTGGGCCTGGATGGAGGGTCTGTGCAGGGTGGGCTGTCTGTTCAGCAGCAGAACGTCTCCGTTTTTGATGTGGCGATTCACCTGTGGACGCGGAAGCAGAGCGGAGTCACTTCCTGTTCCGGTGCCGGCCTGAGCCGAGCTTCAGACCTGGGCCGCACTCACGATCTTCACTGGGATCTTGTGAGGAGCAGGACAGGGCGTCAACAGCTGCTTGGCGACGGCCTCCCTCTGGGAGGCGTCGGTGGCGGACAGGATGGTCTTCCTGCCGTCCTCCGTCACCACCATGGAGGCCCCGGGGTGGACGTTGGGCCCGTTGAGGACGGCCTGTCGCAGCTCCTTCACATTCCAGGGCGTGACGGGCTGGGGGTAGGTCAACTTGGTGGCAAACACCTGGAACAGGAAGAGGAGGAACATCAGCATTAGGAGGTGACCAGAAGGAACAGGCTGCTGCACCTGGTATGAGGTCCTCACTGGTCTGACACTGGTCTGACACTGGTCTGACACTGGTCTGACACTGGTCTGACACTTATCTCTCTAAGGTGTTTTTTTTTTTGTCTTCTCCTGATTCTTTCACTGAGAATTGAAATCTAAAAATGCTAGTCCTGGTCATGCTGGTCCAAGGCAATAGAGCCATGAACCGGTTTCTTCTGGTACCGTACCATGGGTATTCCTATTTCGTTGGTTCCGATGTACATGTCGGGACAGATGACAGAGCGCGCAGCGTAGTCCACTCGTTTTCCCATCATGTGTTTCCGGAACAATCCTTCTTTCTTCTCCAGGATCTGAGGGAGAGAACAACGGCATCACTCACGGGTCATGGGTCCTCCATACCTGGACCAGGTGGGGTACCTGTCTGACTCCAGGAAACTTCTCCGTCATCATTTTGTCCATGTCACTGTCGAAGACGATGTTGACGTGAGTCTGCAGACGGATCCACAGGTTATAGAGTTTATCTGTCAGGGTCTGACCTGGGACCCCCGACAGAAAGGACTGGTCTGTTTGTTCAGGAGCCTGGAGGAGGAATGGGAGGAGGAATGGGAGGAGGAGGAGGAGGAGGAGAAGAAGGAGAAAACAGAAGACAGTTTTGAAGAAAAAAAAAAACTTCTGTGCCCTCCGTGTCCTCACCTCCACCCCCTCAGGGTCCTTGTCACCTGCCATGAGGGCCAGGAGTTTCCTAATGTCTCCACTGTCCTTCATCACCGCCTGCATGTTGACCGTCTGACCATTGGTAAACATCTGATCCCCGAGGCGGTTGATTGGACGATACCTGGGGAGAAGGCGGGACTTGGCCTGTAAACATCGCCATCAGGCGGACGGTTTCCTGCTGCCGTGTCCTCCAACACTCTACCTGCTCGGTGGAACCACCAGAAGCTCCAGGAAGAAGAGGTCGGGGTTGAACGCCTTGCCTCCCTCCTTTGGTGCTGCTGCCCCCTCCAGGCCAGAGAAGAGACACCGCAGGAAGAAACCTGCACGGCAAGAGGGACGTGGACAGACCAGACAGTCAGGCGGGTCAACGGAGGAGCGACTGTTGTCTGCGGGTGGACTGTACCTTCTTTCTCCCACAGTTTGTTGACGTGCTCTCTGGCTGTACTGGCGGTCAGATACACTCGCTTCCCCGCCAACAGGTCGACTACAGGAAGACACAACAGCACAGTCGCAGATGTTTCTACGTCTTCATCGTAAAGACAGAAATATATGGGCGGCCGAGAGAGACGGGAGGGTGAGGGACTCACCACCAGTGTCTTCACTGCTCTGGACCCCCGTTGGCATGGTAACAATCAGTTTACTGTTGTGTTCACGACGCAACGTGAATCTGCCGCTTCTGCTCAGAACAGAGATGAAGAGGTTACAGCAGTGAGTCGTCATCGTCGTCGTCGTCGTCGTCATTACACTTCTCTCAGTTCACCTGCAGAGGGGGCACTTCCTGCTCTTCATGTGGATTCTCCAGAAGTCACTGATCAGACTGCTCTTCTTCTCCACCAGGTGTTTGGTCTGGGTTGAAGAACACAGTCTGAGTCTGAGGTTCGTCACCAAACCAAAGGTTCGTTTGTCAACCTATGGTAAGCATACCCCTGCAAGGACTTTGGCTCCCTCCGCTGGTCTGTGTGTGTGTGTGTGTGTGTGTGTGTGTACTCACTGGTTTGGTTTCATCTGGACCTTCAGTCTGCCCAGTTGTGGCCTTTGTGAATTCTTGAAGAACTTCCTGGATCTGGTCTCCAGAGGCTTTAGGGTTCTCCTCAAGGAACTGGAACACCGGTCCAAGAACACACACCTCTGTCAGTCACGGCAGCAAACACAGACACACCGGTGGACAGAGGAAGTCAACACACCTGATTGAGGACCTGCTCCACCTGGTAGACCGCCTGCAGGGCTCCATGGTCCAGAAGCAGAAGCTGGTTGATCAGCAGGTGGACAGCGGCTCGAGGACAGGTCAACATGTGACAGGACAGACAGGAGCCGCGGATCAACAGGAAGAGTTTCTGCGGACAGAGAGTGTACCGATGATGTGTGTGTCGCAGAGTGTGTGTGTGTGTGTGTGTGTGTGTGTGTGTGTGTGGACTCACGTCAAAGAAGAGTGGGTTGTAGACCGGCAGAGGAAGCTCCACGTGGCCCAAATGACCTGGACACGTTCTGAAGTCCTGACAGCAGGTGGAACAGACCTGAAATGAGGACAACACAGATTGGTGACAAAGGTTCGTTTCTTGGGTCCTTTGAACTGTCTGTCAGGTTGGACAAGGACACCAACTGTCCCACCTCCTTGTTGTCCACCGGCCCCAGGGCCAGATCGTAAAGACTGTTTGGGGCCACATTCCCTACAGCGTCCAGGAACCGGGGGTTGGTGATGGTCTTCACACTTAGCTTCCTGGAGATTGAAGACACACAGGAAGTCGATCAGCTGCTCTTCCACCACACCACGCAGCTTGGGGTCAGGATGTTTACGTTTTTATCTCCTGACGTCATGTCCTGCCCTACATTTATCTACTTATTCCTAAACACCGAGCGCTGCCTTCTCGACCCGGTCCAACTCGGACTTGACGAGACCAAGAGTCTCCTGTCCGCGGACCCGCTGGGTCTCTTTAGCAGGGGCCGCTACGGCTCCACTCTTACCTGATCTCTTCGGCCGAGTAGAGGCCGAAGGACATGCTGCGCAGCCGCCGCCACGGAGCTTCCTTCTCGAACAGCATCGTCGTTTCGTCCGTTCATGTATTGGATTCAGACTCGGTTTAAGTTTAAGACGGTGGGACGACCACGCGCGACACCAAGCGGCGCCTGAAACACACGTGGGGAAACTGCCGGCGCAGACCAACCACTGCCCAGTGTAGGGGGCGCCAGAGAGAACCGCTCAGCACGGCGGGAAAAGGAACAACAATGTTGCCGGTTGGAAGCGTATGAATGAAAGACCCGCCGTTGGTAACGAGCCGCTCCACTGAGACGAGGGAAGAAGAAATACGCGTCACTGTCGGTGACACCCCCCCGTCCCACTGTCCTGTCCGCGTTCCCCCTTCACTCCGCCTAATGGTTCCGTCCTCCCGGAAGTTCCTGCGCTGTTTCGTCAAGATGGCTGCGCCCGGTCGCCAGGTCGGCCGCTACTTCCAGAGAAACGGGAGAATTTGGACGGTGAAGGCCGAGCTGAGCCGCAGGTTTGGGAGCGGAACCATGAGTCACTGTGGTGTCTTTTCTCGACTCTTCTGTTTTAACAGCCTTTGTGTTGATGCTGCTGAGCGGAGGTCGTGTCTGTCCCTGGAGGACGCCGAGCTGCCACCGTGTTGTTCGCGGTGTTTCGTGTACATTTTCACCGCTGTTTCTACCGCGTTGCTTCGCTGAGTGACGGGTTCGGGGTAGACGGGCTTTGGTTCGGTCTGTGGTGTCCTCAAGTCTCTTCTCTTTCTCTTCTTCATGTTTCCTGGTGCAGGAGCTTCGGTTGGACGTCTTCTCATCGACAGACGGCTGCTGTGTCCAACCAAGGTCAGTCACGCACGGATGTTCTGTCTGCGATGTCCACTAACTATTGAAATGTAAAGAATTGTACCATTAGTCGCCGTGGTGACTGTTTGTCACGAATGGAGCCACTAGGTGGCAGTAGAGAACGTTAGTGAGTGGTTAGCTGTAGCTGAAGGTCTGACGTCATCTGGGTCTGTTCCGTCCAATCCAGAAGAGAAGTTGTTGTCTCCATCCAGGAGGTTCCTTCACTTCTGACTGAGTGAAGGTTACGGTTAGAGCTGATGTTTCTGATCCTGGATCATGAATAAACTTCATCACAGTTGGTAAAGGGAGAGGCTCTTCATACTCCCCCTGGTGGATGCATTTAGCTGTGTAGGAAGTGAGAAAAAATGGTGGCAGTGACTTGATGAATGTCTCCTTAATCCACTTCTTCTCTATCATGATTTTTCAGAGTCTGGTGAGAACATCGTCCTCCCCAGGAAGAAGACATGGTAGGTGTAGAGTCTCAGCTGACAGTCCAACGACTTCACTCCTGTTCTGCTCTAAGTATCGGTGTCTCTCTCTCTCTCTCCGGGTGTCCGTCTACAACAGGAGCCAGGTGGCGGTGTTGGAGGCTCTGTCGTCCACCGTGG
The DNA here is from genome assembly GCA_016785265.1 of Paraplagusia blochii. Classification (NCBI taxonomy): domain Eukaryota; kingdom Metazoa; phylum Chordata; class Actinopteri; order Pleuronectiformes; family Cynoglossidae; genus Paraplagusia; species Paraplagusia blochii. The sequence continues at coordinate 273,619 of JAFBJS010000444.1, forward strand.
GCAGGGTGAGAGGCGGAGCTTCACGTCGGTTCTCTGTACTCGGTGTAATGTGACGTCTGCTTGATCTGTGTCTCATCTTCTGTTTGTCAGGATCCCACCATGTACAACTACAGGTTCCAGGACGATCCGTACCTGTCTCCCAAGTCCTTCCCCGAGTCTGTAGGTCACTCTCGTCCAGCTCAGTTCACATTTGTTAGTTTTAGTGTCCACGGGAGAGGTTGACAGATGGAACCTGCTTGTTACATACAGTCGGACGACGGCAGTGTGGCCTTCAGGGGTCTAACAGACAGTCTGTGTCTCTGTGTCTCTGTGTCTGTCTGTCGGTCTCTGCAGAAGTTGTACTCCCAGGCCCAGGAGTCTGGGAAGGCTGCAGCCAAATTCTTCATCAACGATCACCCCAAGTTCTTCACCAAAGACTTCGCTGAGCCTCATATACCAGTAAGGAAGTTTCTGCTGTGAAAACTTTTACCACTGACTTTGACTTACACACAGCTTCAACCGGAGCTCAAACACAGGACCTTCTTCAGGGAAGGCAGGCATGATAACCGCTCCACTGCCTCTGGGCAGACGGTCGACGACGTCTCCTGCCTCATTCAAGGACCGTACAGTGAAGCTGTTGATGATGAAAAAAACCTGAACCCTGGTCCGTGTCTCTGTCCGTCTGTGTCTCTGTCCGTCTGTGTCTCTGTCCGTCTGTGTCTCTGTCCGTCTGTGTCTCTGTCCGTCTGTGTCTCTGTCCGTCCGTGTCTCTGTCCGTCCGTGTCTCTGTCCGTCTGTGTGTGTAGTGTCTGATGCCACAGACGCTGTCTGTGCGTCTTGAGGAGGTCAGTGAAGAAGCTTTGAAAGAACGGATCAGTCTGAGGAACGTCTCTGCTGCGACTGACATGTACGACCAGCTGCTGCAGGCCGGTCAGAACACACACACACACACACACACACACACACACACACGCATTTTGTCATAGTTTCCAAATTTCTTTTTAGCTCTAAAATAATGAAATGCTGGCCACTAGGGAATTCCTGTCCAGTAGGAACCTTCATCCCTGAATTCCCATGTCCAAGTTTTTTTTTTTTTTTTTCTTTACTATCCTGAGTTCATATCTGTTTCTGTTTCTGTTTTTTGTTTCATTTTTAGGCAAAAAATAATTTTTTTCTTTTTTTGAAAGAAAATATTTGAAATTCAAAAAAACACTTGTAAAACACCTGAATATTTCACAGGATCAGAGCAGAGTTAAATGTAAGACGGTGGACGAGAGTCTGACCCTGTCCGTTTTCCTGTCTCCCAGGCACAACCGTCTCCATGGAAACCACTCACGACCTGCTGG
>JAFBJS010000447.1:732-87527 GCA_016785265.1 Paraplagusia blochii
TCAGTACAATGTTATTGCTAGTGATGTAGGAACGGAAGTGATTTTCGTCACTGTCAATAAAACCATGCAAAATGGCCAGAAATCAGCTCTGAAATTAAACTTCATTATAATATTTTTTGTTGTTATTACATTTGTCCAGATTAATGTAGATTAAGTGGAAGCAGACTTTTAAATGGACGAGATATTAAAGAAAGAGTGGTCTGATCATTTTTTCCATGACTTTTTTTTTTTTTTGGTGTAAGACATACACGTGTAATACATTAACAAAAAAGAAAAAAAAATATAAAATTGAACAAAAACTAGGAATTTATCTAGTGTACCACTTAGACACAAGCTCCTGCTAAACAAGTAACAAGGAAACATTTTACACAAGTAGATTTTCATAAACCTGAAAGTCAAACCATTGGATATTTTTTCTGTAATTACACCATCAATGCCATCTCTTTGTTGGTCTGTTGTTTATTTAGTTTTACCATCTGACTGAAGTGAGAAAAGTCCTGAACCTGCAGCGTCCCTCAACGGTTCCAGTCTCGGGCAGAGGATCGTCCCGTGCGGCGAATCTTCCAAAGTCTGACACTGAGAAATATGTTTGAGAGAATCTCTGCTCTTTGGCATTGAGTGGAAGTGCATTCGTCTTAATGATCGTGCTCCTTGAGCTGATTTCTTTTGCTTCACAATAATCAATATCAGAGTCGCCGGTGGCAGCGCTGCCCAAGAAAAAGGGGGAGTGAACGTAGGGAGGCATTCATTCTCTGTGTCGGCCTTGTCAATGTAACAATGCTTTTAGAGTTTGGCCCTGAGCGTCTAAACACACTCTCAATCACGGCTGGAATCCTAGCAGGGCCACACTTGGCTGCTGTTGTAACTTAGATACAGTCTCAATTTGTATGTTGTCTCTCTGTGGACACGGGGGGAAATAAATGGATTGATCTCCTGCGAGTGCAACAGATACAGATACAGCACATCTGTTTCCACCGTGGATTTATGAAAACGCTGCCTGGGACTCAGAGGATCAGTGGTTCTCAACTGGTGGGTCACCACCCAAAAAAGTGACTCCCAGGCCAAAACAGGGGGATATACTTTAGGAGTACATTTCTTTGTAGGTTTTCAGTCATCCATGTTATTTAATCCAGAAATAGTTACTTTGAAGACATCTGGACATATATGGTTTTACTAAGGACATTTCCCTTCTCATCCAAGAGGCTTCTTCGGTTGTTCAAAAAGGGTTTACTTGTCAGCAACCGGACTTCTTCTTGGAGTTGAAAGACGTTTCCTACCTCAACTGAGGAACATCATCAGTTTCTGGGTTGATGTCAGAGGGAACTCTAGTAGTTCTTCTCCCCTGGACCACTGGACAAAGGTGTGAAGAGTTGTTTTGGTCTCCTCACCTTTTTAGACAGAAGCTGCTCCTGATGGTAATGAGCAGTTTTCTGGTCACATGTCCAGATGTGAATGGAAGTCGTTGTTACACCCGTGTAGAGAAGACGGCTCTGGTGTTGAGGAGCAGTTAAACTTCCTAGGAAGTCTTGGTTGTTCACTTCAGTTCATGAACTGAAAAAAGCCTCTTGGATGAGAACTGAAATGTCCTTTAGAAACATACTATGTCCAGTTGTTTTACCATTTTCATGTATCAATTTTAGCAGAACTGGGAAATTCTCTGCAACGTCTTGCTTTGAAATACAATGTGCAGTTTGTACAAAAAAAAGTCCAATCATTAATCTATTTTTGTTTTCTTATCCATTACTGGATTGTAGGGGCAGAAGTTTCCACCACTGCCACCCAAATCACACTGCACCACACTGTGAGCCCTCCTGTGGGTGGTGAGCCCATTTATTCATTAAGTTATGGTGGATTCGAACCTGAAGCCTCCTTGACCACTAGGAAACCACTGCCACCCTCACATGAATTGTTCATCAGTTTAAGTTTTCTGCATGGGAAATATATGGAGGAATAAAAAAAAATGTTTGCCTTTCTGCAACTCCAACAAAATAGGTCAGGCATGAGCAAACTAAGGCCCCGGGGCCCTAGGTGGCCTGTTCTACTGCCAATCTCTAAATCGCATACAGTAATTGGTATATATTTTGATAATACTTCTGCCTCTGCCCTGCCATTTCCATGTTTCGCTGTATTTTATCAGGTTGCATGACTTTTCTATGTCAGTTAATGCAAACACGCCATATATCTGCTCCAGACGTGGCCCTCATGTTAAATTTAAGGACCAATTTAGGGCCCGAAGCAAAAACTTTACCAACCCTGTAATAGGTCCTCGCCCCCCAGAGTGAGCCCTACCCCCCGCTCTTGGAATTACTTCTCTATAGGATGATGGAATTTTCCGTACATTCCAGAAGTTTTACAACTTCCACGGAGTTAATGACGCCTTTTATTCCCTCTGCCTCCAAATAACACGACGTTGTGTACGATTCGCCAACTGTCTGTATTTTCAAGTGTTAAAAAAAAAAAAAAGAAACAACTCCCCATCATCGTCTGCTGTGAGGAGTTATTCTAATCCGACTCATTCCGACCGTGGAAGAAGGGGGGGACACGAGGGGACCGTGGCCCCGTTTGGCCCCTGAGTGACCACAGAGGAGGTGATAAATGACTACAACACCCGTCCCTGTCAGCTGCGGGTGGAGGGGAGAGGCAGCCCTCCTACCGTGAGCTACATCATCCTAACAACATTATTCTTTTCATGCGGTTTGTCGATAGAAGCCCCGCGTGATTGGCATGGGGATCCGCTCAGGTTAATTGGAAGCCTGAACTGTGTAACGGCACGGGAAGCTGAGCAGACATTGTCCCCCTTGTAATAACACGGGAGGCCTGTGTGTCTGTGTATCGATTACATCTTAGGTTCACGGCGCCCGTATGGGAATAAAATATCAGAGGACGGGTTATGGATGTTGCCATCAATGGCACTGAGAGCAGCGGAGATGGGGCGCTCGCCACAAAAGGGAGAAAGCATAAGCGAAAAGATTTCAAAGATTACATTACAAAGATCACTGGGCCATCATCCCCACAGCGCCTCCTATTTATCTGACTGATGAAAATGAGTTGAAGATAAGGGGGGAGAAAGGTGGAGGCTTGAGCGACATCTTCTGGCTGAGAAACTTAGTGATCAGCAGATAGCGGAAGTTTTACCGCTAAAAAGTGATTCACTATTGAATATCTGAGAATGGAACCCTAAACCCTAGGCTAGTGGCGTGATCAAACTTTTATCGTATACCGCATCGATTAAACTCAGACAAATCTGGAGTGCAGGCTGGCCAGTCAAATGTAGACTTGTCTTGATTAAGAAAAGAATACCAGGGTAGATACAGAACATTAGCGCTTGAAGAAGTGGACTTGGGTCCGCAAGGCCACTTGGTTTGAATCCTACTACCGACAAGTTATGGCTATGGTGCCCTAAGCATGGTTCCCCCCAAATTGCTCCCCGGGTGCTAGCTCAGCCAACAGCCTCCTGCTCACTACTGTGATGGGTTAAATGCCGAGGCATAATTTCAAGTTCCTTGTCCTGGCTACGAACACAACCCTTTATTGATACAAATACCTTGTTATTTTGGGCGTAATATTCCAAGCAATTTATTAAGCATGGATTTACAAAACCAGAGATATTTCTGTTAACGTAATCGGCTAAAATGCAGACGTACCTGAACACAGACAGATAGAAATTGATGCGTTTCTTCACGATATTGATATCAATAGTGGAGTCGAAGGTCATGCACTTTCACCACTAATATTCACAGATGGCCTCCCCGACAGAGGTTTCCTAGGAATTAATTCATCTTGTCAGAATATATTAACCCTTGATGGATATTTTTAGGTAAACTAAGAATTATGTTGACCCATTCTCATTACTAAGACTTGTTAGCACATCGATCTTCACTACCACAAACTAGTTTTCTTTGGCTGTTTGGAATTTCCAGCCTGCAAATTTCATGTTCTGTTGCCTTCATCAACAAGAGTTGATAATTCGCCTACGTCGTACGTAACCTGGCGATGATGATGCTAAAACTGTAACCTAATTTATCATTTTGACTACGCACCAGTCGTCTTGTGAGCAACAGGTGCATTTGCCACTAATGGGGACGTCAGGAGACACAGTAAGGTTCTGTCTCTGCCTCTCATTTTGACCCCCACCCCGCATCTGCCGCACCACCCTTTGATTCCCTTTACTTCAGAAGAAGGACATGTGATATCCCATGTACCAGGAAACTCTATACACATGTTGCCACCAGGCCACCCTGGTCAGTGGTGAGATTAAAAAGGCCGAGTGATTGACACAACCAGAGGACTGAACTCCCTTCCCTCTTATTTATAAAGGAAATAAGAGTTTTATTCCTCATTTATGAAACAATCTACTGAACCTGTGATGTGTTTGTCTCATCCCACTGCCGTTATTCCTATTATCATCTCGATCACTCCGCCTGGCACTTTGATACATTGTTTAGCGGCCGAGGTTTCAGGGGCGTTTGACGCCATAACTCAGAGATTTTGCTTATTAATTTGGAAATTAATTACAAACACAAAGTGACATTTTACAAGAAATGTTTAGCATAGCATGAACTATCTGCGCTGTAAATTGGATGCAAGCGACGGAGTGCAAAGCCTTGACTTGAGCGGCGTGATTAATAAAAGAAGCTTTCACTTTGGTTCCGAAGTCGGCGATGATGAACGATACAAAGGGAAGAAACCGAACTCCTCCTCCGTCTGAAGGACAGGCTACTTCAAGGGTGAACGGAGATTCAAAAAGTCAAATTAGTTTAACAGAGGATGAGGCGGCAATGGTGGGGTGGATTTTTTTTTTTCCCCCTCCTGTCATTTGTGGTGACAAATAAGGTGCTGAAGGACAGGCTTTGAGATGAAGATCACGTATGTTGTCAGTGGAATCCAACTCGGGCCGCTTAGTATTCCAAACAAGTCGACGTACGGCACCAAGTTTTCTTCTCTTTTGCTGATGATCACATTATTGTGTGACATTTTGTCATAGATGAAATGCCAACATTAGCAACTGCACAGGCAGGCAATGACTTGGACACCCTCACTCTGTTCTGTGGAACACAAACAGGAGGTCCAGCTTTGTCTCCTGTGGAGCAGAGGATCTGGATCCTACATGAGTGACTGAGACACAGCATCCTCCATCCTGCCTCTCGCAGCCCCCTCATAGAGCCCCACAAGGCCCACCACGTGGCTCCCACCACTGAGGTCCAGATTGTGCCACTGGGCTGGTACCGGACTGGAGGTGGCCGATGGAGCCCCAATCCATCTCCCGCAGGAGTGTGCTGACGGGAGCATCGGTTGCCCACTCCTCGGCTCTGAGCACACTCAGGAAGATGGATTGGTTGGCCAACTCACCAAAGGAGGCAAAGCATGCCGTTAAGAGCCTGTGCATCACTTGGCTGCTCATATGCAAAGTTTGATGAAAGAGGTTTTTCTGGGAGCGACAAATTAGGGCTGTGCTGTGAAATTAGATTTCTGCTGAAAACCTCACAAGACTTTGAAATAGCATTGTTTCCTCAGCGCCGTCGAGTGCTGTGATCATTACGGACAAACGCGGTGTATTTAGTGGAAATGATGGAAATGAGAATGGCTGACAAACCGAAACAAATACAGCAGATGTGTTAAAATAAGATGTTTCATAGAATCAGACAAATTAGTCAAATATAAAGTAAAGACGTGATCAAACATGGAGGTTTTTTAATAACATTACTGGGTCCTTAGGGCATAATTACCGTAATTTTTTGGACCAGAAGGAACACTGGATTATGAGGCACATTAAGAATAAAATACAAAAAACTACGCTCACTTTTCCAGTTCTCTCCACTTTCACAAAATCCATCAAATTCTTCATCTTCACTGTCTGATGTCGGCGTCAACCATGTTCAGTTTCGTGGTGTCATTGTCCGAGTCCATCTGGTTGCTGTTACTCAGCTGTTTAATGATGATTTGATCTACTTCCTAATCACGTCCCCTAACCAGGGCTTTAAGTGCTTCAAGAAACGAAAACCAGAAACTTTTGGCATTCGTCTTAGAACAGAAACAAAACCAGAAACGTCACGTTGGAACCCAAAACCAGAAACATTAAAATATCATTTCCTAAATGTGCCTTATAAGGTAATGCCCTATAAGGTACCTTATAAGGTAGGGTCTTATATAGGTACCTTAAGTAGGGCTGAATTCGTTCCTCATATAGCTACCTTAACATTACATTGAAGCAGTATGTAATACTCTACGCTGTCACAGTATAGTACTGTATTACTCTACAAGGTTCCTGAGTAAAGTCGCCATAATGCTCCGACAAACAAGTGGTGCAATTTCAGAGCTTACCAAAGTTAAACTTAAAGATTTTGACAGATGTTCTTAGCGCTTTTTGAGGTCAGTAAACACCACCAGAATCTACACAAAGGATGTATCGCATTAAAGGTGCATTGACGATTACACTATCATTCAAACGTTTGGTGCCTTTTTATTTTTTAAAGAAAAACACAGTTTTTCTCAATGACGATAACTTTAAACTAATCAGAAATAAACTCTATACATTGCTAATGTAATAACCGCAGCATTGGGGCCCATTTCACTGCAGTGTTCTAATGGTACAATGTGTTTTTGCTCATTGCATCAGGAGGATAATGGATGATTAGGAAACTCAGAGCTGTAATCGCTGCAAAGGGAGGATTCACTGATTAGGGCCAAAGGGAAAAGAAAATGATTTCAAGTACAAATCATCATTTCTAACTTTGTCAATGTTTCAACTATGTTTTCTTTTTTATTTACTACTGTTTTTTTTTATGAAAATCACAGAAAATAATAGTCTCGGGCCAGGTCAGGATCAGAAAGATTGAGTATTTCTGTGAACTAAGATAAATGATGAGTAAAGTATTGATTAAAAGCTAAATGCTTTAAGCCTCTTTAGACTATCTATTGGACAAATGCTGACTTTGCGGGGTAAAGGTAGAAGGAAGTATAATTTGGACAAGTTTAGCGAGCTGGATAATAGCACCAAATAGGCCGCATCTGGCCCCCGGGCCTTAGTTTGCCCAGGTCTGGTATAGACACTCATATGCATCTTGTGATCTGGAAAATACTGTAGTTTTCCTGGTCAAACCTTTGTACATTTCTTCCTCCACCTGAGTATTTTCCCCTCCACTGTACCCACTGAGAGGAAGACGTGGCGCGGAAACAAACAACTGGAGAGTATGTGAAATATTTCCCCACTGATGAAATAAATCTTGTGGAAAAATTGTCTCATCTTCAAGAAACACTCCAAATTGGTCAGCACTTTAACCTGCTGCACTAAGGATCTCGCCTCCACCTCCCCGTCCTCCTGATCCTCATCCCCGTGACCCAAACCCAACCGAACGCCACGGCAGGAACACTGACAAATTTGACAAAGGGAATTTGCTCAAAAAACACAGCCTCTATTTGGTCAACCAAGCGGCAAATATGTCGGATGATATGGTTTATTAGGCAATCCATTTCTGCACAATAGTGGGGCCATCTGCAAAGGTTAGCGTGCATAAGCTCTGTATGGTAAATTCTATCTAATCTGCCTTTCCGAACGGCCGCCGCCAAAACTCCCAGGCACATTTTTCATGTACGTACGATTCGGAATGCAAATAGAATAGTTGATGAAAGAGGTGACCTTCTAAGTGCAGAGCGGCGGGGCTTTGTGGAATATGCAGAGGCTGAAAAGAACAAGAAATGAATGAGTTACTGCCACTGCCATCTCAGCTGCATTGTAATATACGACTTTGACTCGGATACAAGTGAACCCGGCCTCAAGAACATCCAGGTTAATCTGCAGGGATGGAACATCACGTACTCCGTGAAAAAGAAAGAGAAAAGAAACCGACGAGAGCTGTTTTCTTTTATTTCAGCGGATAAAGATTCCCCCGTAGCTCCGAAAAATCCGATTCAAAGTTATTTAAACTAATCGTTTAACAAACAATTATTTGTGTCAAACAAAACAGCGGTTGAGTAGCCTTAAGTGACCGGTCGGGTTGATGGATGCGTTCACGAACTCACCAAATCCAACCCCAAAAATGAAAGTCGAAACAAGACATTCCCAGATATAAAGGTGAGACTATATGTCAATAACATCGTGTACAGACTCCTTTGTCACGCACAGCGCAAAGCTTGAACACATAGACAAATGGATGAGGTGCATCATGGTCATTCAGCCGTGCATGTCTCATCTGTAGCCAGCTTTGGCAGAGTAGTCATCTTCATTCCCTTTGTCCTTACTGCAGTAGGTAATCTATCAGCCTCCAGACGTGCCGGAGAGTCCGGCTGCTCGAGTCGCTCTCCCATTTGAATTGAGAAAGCCCAGCTTCTGCCTTAGCGGCGCTCCCAGTTAGAGCAAGACGCAATTGAGAGTGAGTGAGCTGTCCTTGATTCATATTACTGTCCCCGTATGATTGAGCTTCTTTGGTATCGCTGAAGAATGGGGAGAAAATTGAGCACTTGACTTTGCAGGCTTGAAATCCCACCACTGCATGTATGCATTTTCTCAGGGTTTTTCACGCGACACGCTTCAGCTGCAGCCTCTTTACGCCGTGCTCAATGGAACAGAGGCAGCGGCGTTTAGGGGGCGCCATTTGGAAGTTTTGCTCAAATCAATTCTGTGCTTTGGGTAATGTGTGGACGGAACGGTGCGTCGGGACTTTGTCCAGTTGTAAAAAATAAGGTCTTGTCTTTGTACGTGGAGGGTTGAAGGGTTTATTGTTACAAAAATGTGTGTTAGTGACGGTAGATCGAACATCTAAGAGGATTTGTGATTATGGTTATTTTGATTTGTAAAGAAATTGTTGTGGATTTTCAACATTTCTTGCAGTTTTGTAAAAAAACACCTGACATATTTCTAGGTTTTGGTGTAAGAGACAATTCAGAAGAGAGCAAGGACCTGAAGAACCTCATCCAGACTGTTGAAGAGTTTCTCTGCAAAACTGGAATTTTGTGATAGTAGAAAAACTTTAACTTGGTCACTTTTTATTCATCAGGATTGAGGTGATTGTGGGGACAACACAGACAGGAAAGTGTGGAGAAAAAGCTAGAGAAGACAGACTGAGATGGTTTGGACATGTTCAGAGGAGGGACAGTGGATACATTGGTAGAAGAATGATCCAAGAGATGGAGCTACCAGGTAGGAGACAGAGTAGAAGAGATTGATGGAATGGATGCAAATGGAAATGGTTGACTTGCTGTGGCAACCCCTGAAAAAGGGACAAGAAGGGACAAGGAGAAGAAGAAGAGAAGCGCCCACAAGAACTTATGGGGGTTGGGATGATGCTCAGAGCACCTCAGTGGCAACGAACCTGAAGCCTAGAGGACCAGAGTCTGCTTCCTTAACCACCACTGTCACCCCAGACTAACGGAAAAGATAGATTTTTAATAACACCAGTAGGAAGCAGGTCTTGGGTCTTGTTCTGGTTCACTGATGACCAGAAGAGTCAAATATGATCCGTATCGATCCTTCAGATGTTCACGTAGGTCCGTGAGAGATCCACCCCTGGGATGAACATCCCTGGCTTCATGTCTGAGTGTCTATGAATCAAGATCAAGTCCAGGAACTGTTCCAAAATGTTAGAATAAGTTAATGTAGTAATGAGAGAATTTATGATCAGAACATTAAAGTTTTTAAGAGTTCCAGGAATAGGAATTAATGGAATGAACCATATACATTATATATTATATTCTATATATTTTCCATCACTTTTATCACCGTCTACCGTGGTGGAAACAGTTGATGGAGTTACTGGAGGGAAAAAAAAGGAAGTGTCTGTCCCCATGACTGTAGTATTTAAAATGGTTTAAACCCTTGGATCTTAATGTCCAAATCAGGAGCTGATCCCAATTGTTTGGACATGTCAGAGGACGGACAGTGGTTATATTGGTAGAAGAATGACCCCAGAGATGGAGCTACCAGGTAGGAGACAAAGAGGAGATTGATGGATGGTGTGAGGGAGGACATGACGGGAGTTGGAGTCAGAGTTGAAGATACAGAGGACAGGGGGGAGATGGAAATAGTTGACCCGCTGTGGCAACACCTGAAGAAGAAGATCCCATATCAAAGACCAAAGACGTAGTCTCTCCGTGTTGATTTCAACTCATCCTTGTCCTGATCATCTGTAGTCCAAGGATTATTTTAATTAAGTTTCGAACAAATTTCAGCTCCAGATCGTACCATTAGTTATGAGGTGGTCTGGTAGTGAGAAGCTGGATTCCAAACACGAAACAATTGTTCGAGGAATCCGTTCCACCACTAGGGGGCGTTCAGTTTCAGTCCCAGTGAGCCTGAAATCAGGTGATTGTCCTCAGAGTGGGTTTCATCACCGCTGTGGCCACAGTCGTTGGAGCGAGGGATCTTTCTACTACGTAACGTTTACCACATTTCATACGTCGTAATCTCAACATATTGTTCGTAAAATCATCAGCATATTGTGCACAACAGGAGTTGGAACATCGGTTCTGCTGCTTTGCCGAGATTTAAAGATGGTTTTGTACATTTTTTTCACGCTTAAAAACCAATGTCAGTTGGTCTGCCGTCCTCAGCGTCTCCTCCGTCCTCTTCCTTCGCAGCTGCGTCCCTGAAACTACAACAAAACCCTCCAGCCAGTCAGGATCGAGGCGACGGCGGAAGGATCCGGAGAACAGAGAGGAGGAGGAGGAGGAGCTAATGACAGGTGTGTTTGTAAATTCTTCATCCTTCGCACAAAGCCGGGGGAAAAAAAACTGCCGGGCCGGGAAGCGGACCGTGACTTTACAACTAATCCTGTTTGTAAGTTATTATTTATCTTCGGCAAAGTTTGTCAAACTCAGCCTTTGATTTCTCCCCCCTGAGTCTCCCTCTCACGGCCCACTCCCGCACATGCTCCCCACATAATTTATGAGCGCCTGTGCTCCTGATGACAGATTATTAAAAGTAGAATTAGTTTTTTGCCGAGGATTTTTCCTGTGGGAATTGGGAAGGCAGGGCTCTCAGAGGAAGGTCTCTGACGAGGTCTCCATTACTAATAGAGGCAGATTTTTTTTTTTTTTTTTTTTTTTTTTTCCCCCCCTCTTTCCCGTGTGATGGCAGACTGAGAAGACTAATGATTTGAATTTACTGTGGCAGCAGTCACGTGGTCTGGAAGCCCGTGTTGGAGGAGAGGAGAGGTTAAGTTCTTCCCTGTGGAGAGGTTTATTGGATTGTTTAGCAGCAGAAGGATAATGTTTTTGTCATAGACTGCTGGTGCTTCTGCTGCTGCGCCAGAGGGAGGGAGGGAGGGTGAGACAGAGGAGGGAGGGCGGAGGGAGGGAAGGAGGCCGGAAGCAAATTGTCTGTGGGTATGTTTGTGTGTGTGTCAGATCAATAGAATGAAAAAAAAAACAAAAAAAAAACACAGGAATTCTTACAGTTTAATTAATTTGTGAGGACACTATTTCAAAAGAGCGCCTCCCTCCAACCGTCCTGTTTTTTTTACTTTGGCTCTGAAGTCCACGCCAACTCCTGTGATCCTCCCTTATCAGCACCTCCTCTGCACCAACGGCACACTTCTCCTCCTCCGCTGACACACAAAGAGGATGTCGGCTTTTCCTTTTTCCTTTCCCCCCGTTCACCTGATGGCCGTTTGGAGCCTGTTCCCCCAGCGTGTGTCTGCAGCCTGGGAAGCAGAGGGGAGTCTCAGCACAGCTGAGAGGCTCGGCTTAATCTTATGCATCATTAAGCACTCAGCGGCACGCCGCAGCTCCTCATATACATCATCCACGCTTAATAAACATAATGATGACATAAGATGTAATTCCAGATGAATTTTCATTTTATAGGGAAATGGAGAATTCCAGTAAAAAAAAAAAAAAAAAAAAAAAAGAGGGAGGAGAGGAAGAAGAAAAGAGGGAACTGAAGGAGGAGAGAAAAAGTAAATTATCTGGGAAGTACAGAATAAATGATGTTTTTTTTTCACACTCGCCAAGATGGATAGCGAGGTTCCAGGGGGGGCAGTTGAAGTAGGAGAGGAGTGGAGGGAGGGTGGGAAAGGTGAGGTGAGGGGGCAGAGGACTGCATCGGTGGTGGCCTCAGAGTGGGGAGAAAGAGAGACATAGAGAGAGAAAAATGTTGGTCATTCCAAGTGTTTTAATTGCCGGGGCCTGATGGACAGGCTGAGAGGAGCGGGGCCGCGGCCATCCATCATACAGGGGCTGGAAGGGTATTATAAGAGGGTAGAGTTTCAGAGGGGGCTTTTAGACGGCCGCGGAAAATAGGATTCTGATGAAAGTGTAAGAGAAAGGTGGCTGAGCACACACTGGAGGCCAATGAGGGCAACGGGACCAGAGATCAGTGCAGCACTTCAGCCTGGGTTTTATAAGAAGCTGCTGCTGCAGCCGGACAGGAACGTTGGACTTGGACTTCCTTTGTTGGACAAAGAATTCAAATTGATTTGACTAAATGTCTGCAATTCCACATTCAAGAGTGTTGGAATTTAATTCTACTTGACTTTTTTGCAAATCCAAAACCAGAACATCTCTGCAGAACTACAGAAAGGTCTGGACCACATGTTGAGGGTCTCAGGGGTTTGGACCGTGTTGACGTACAGTATAGTCGTGGTCTACAGTCCACTTTGATGCGTCTGTCTGGATACAGCAGTGGATTTCAATCTCATGCACATTCAGCAGTGGTTTCCGTCCTTGAGTCTGAATTACACTGTTGGAAATACATTTACTTTTCTGATGAATACTACAGTAGTACTGCAGTATGGACCATCCTAGCTCATATCATCTGACTTTTACTTCAAGATATTTATGAATATATCTAAAATTTTAAAGTAGAAATTATTATTATTATAACAATAATTATTTTTGCGGGGTTTCATAGTGTAGGGATTAGCAACAAAGCGTGAAGCAGAGAGCAGGGGGTCTTGGGTTTGATTCCCAGTGGAACTGCATGCTAAGTGTAATTGTTGTAGTACTGCCAACATCGATGTAAGGATTCTAAATGTCATGCACATTCGGCAGTGGTTTCCGTTGGGAAATACTCATATTTCATTCACCTCTCTGATAAATACTGAACTTCATTACTCCATTATCGGTAGTAGTATTATAGTATATACCAACTTTGTGACTTTTGATAAAAATGATCAATTCATAATTATAATAATAATTTGATTAACAAATTTACTTAGTTGATCAGATGGTTTACTAGATATATATTTATATTGATTGCCATGATTATTATAGCCATTAATTCGATAAAAATGATAATTATAATAGTATTAATAACTGTATCAGTTATTAATATCATTAACATTGATAATAATGATGATAATAAGAATAATAGTACTTTGCTCTGTACCTTTGTGTGGTCACCACTCTCTCAATCCTAATGTCCAGTTCAATCAGTTCAAGCTTTACTGTTTGCAGTAAAATATTTATCACCTCCAGAATCACAGTGATAAGTCACATGATCCCGACCTTCCATTTCTGACCAGATAAAATAAAAAAAACCCCATCAACAACACAAAGACGCAAATCAAATCACAGAATAATTAACAAATAAACGACTGTAACAAGTAAACTATCTGGTAAAGAAAAAACCCAACAGTTTAGCTGTTGCTCACGGTGCCAGTGTTGTGTTGCAGGGAAACAGCGTCACATGGTTCCAGCTGGACCGCGGCCCAGTCTGCCATGGCTGGTTAATGTGGCCATTCTTTGTTGCCAGAATTAGAATTCATGGCTTATATTAAACAAACAAACACCAACATGGAAAACCACGGCGCCGGTGTTGACCCGCCGTAAACCAAATGTAGTGTAACTGATTTTTCCAAAATGGTAAAATTCCCTTTAAAATTACATACCCGCCGGTAATGAAGTTTCTGACATTACACTCACTTTACTTTGGAAGATTAATCTCATTTTCCAGCATATGTTCCCGGGATGTTGCAGATACTGATGTGTGTGTTCAGCCAGGACCTGACTGATGCAATAGAGTTGGGGATAATAACGCAGCCTCCCTACTGCTCTGGAGGCCTGTGCTGCACAAAGGCATTTCTGGATTCAAACCTCAGCATGTTCAGGGCCAGTGGAGCATGCCCAGCAGTATGCCAAGGTTACATGGGTGCCAAGGGTGCCACTAAATGGAACCTCATCCTCTGCTGTGCTCCTCTGCCCAACACAAAATGCTGCAATGTAGCACAAAGCGAGAAAACACAAAGACCTCCACTGCAAACCGATGAGATTTGGTTATAACGTGGTGTGGCGCCCGTTTTTGTCGTTAGCGTCTTCTCACGTCCTGGAAATCCTACGTTTCTCCGGCTGTTGGTGCGGCCGTAATGTAATAATCAGTTCTTGTCTCTACGTTGACTTACAGGCCACACTCCTTCTCCTCCTGGCACCGAGTGCAGATTACATCTTGTTTCCCAAACTACTAAAAGTGTCAGAGCTTGTCTGCCCCGGCTTTTATATAAGGTTATTAATGGCAGTGAGTGCAACCGCCCCCTGTCCCACCTGGTCTTTGTGCATGTGATGGTGTCCAATTGAAGGACGGCTGCTTAGAGAAGTACACAATGGTTTTTGCAAGATGCGATTAATAATAATAATTGCAAATATTGTCCTTATTGTTTATGTGGACGGACACGTGGCTGGACGAGAGCCTGGGATTGTGAACCTGCTGATAAAAACCAGTCGTAACTTCTGACAATTAAATTTACAGTTTTATCAAAATACAGGGAATTTCTTGGCCTGAACTCAGTGGTTACACAGCTGGGAAATATTCCATTTAATCCAAGTTTGTTTCTCCCTACTTTTGTCCTCATTGCAAAAACCATTTCAGATTTTTGGGTCAAAATGACCTTGAGGGATTGTGAAAATTCCCAAAAAGTCCAAACTTAATCTAATCCATCAGCAAAAAGAAGAATCACTCCCTCCTTTCATTCACCTGGAGGTTACTGTAGTGTTTGTCTCCATTATTCCCATATTTTGGAAGCATAATAGGGTCGCAATCGATGCAAACCTGTTACCATCCCTGTAGGGGGTGCTAAATCAAAGTTTAAAAAGTCCTGTCTATATACACAGTATATTTCTAAATGTTTTATGTGCCAAAAAATGTAGATATAATACTAACAAAAAATTCTGTTTTCTTTCAAAAAAAATCCTCGGCATCTGGAAGCTCTGCCCCCTACAGGTCACTTCTGTATTACAGGGTTCAAGTAGACACCTGATGGACTTTTTGAACACTTTCACAAAACAGGAAGGAATCTAATAAGGTTAAAGAATAATGTGGCAAAGACAGAAAAATAAGCAGAGTATTAGGGTGTAAAAATATATTTTTGACATTCTGTTGTCTGCTCTTCATCCTACATTTTTCCAGGGACTAAAACAGAGCTTTTTGTCCATTTAATCCCTTCAACAAATGGTCAAAGCTCATGTCATAGTTTGCTGCACACTGATTAATCCAGGTTTTTTTTTTTTTTTTTTAGCGACTCCTGTTCTATTCACACGTGTTCACTTACCGACCTTTTTATCACTGACCAGGGTCTGAGACCTTTGGTGTTGACGCCAGGCCTTGGCTTCCACAGCTGTGGTTTGGCGGCGTCTCCGCCTGCGCTGTCTTAACCTGAAGAATTATGTGCTGAGATAATTAGCTCTTATAGGTACACTCTCCATTTCTCCACTCCACTGGGCACATCATCTTCCTCGCCTCTTTATTGTTTGCTTTGCTTTGTCAGATCGATGTCTTGCTACTGCGTAACCAGCGCTCATATCTCAGGCTGCATAAATCACAACAAGGTTTCTGTCGCTCCGCAGACTCCAACCGTGCACATACGCCAACCGCAAGACACCTACTCGTGCACCAACAGTCAAGTGGGTGGACCGTACAACAACTCTCTCATCCTTTTCCCGGTTACCTCCTCTTCTCTGATATTTCTTCTGACCATCAGAGAGAAAATTCTCTCTTTTTTGGCAACGGTTGCAGCCGAGCGACGTCAGGGAGAAATTCTGGGCAACATTCTAAAATTTCAACAGCAACTCAGTAACAATTCAAGACGGTAAAATTACCATTTTAGATGTGAATAACATGCTGTTTTTTGTGTTTCCTCACGTTCATTTACATTCTTTTCCGATTCCCTCCTGTTCCCATTAGAGGGAGATGGAGACAGATTCCCAAATTAAGGGAAGGAGAAAAGCTGTGTCACAACAAACACTTAAGTTTAACAGGCAACAATATATGTTTGTCCTCTCTTCCCTACAGAGGGTGCTATAAACACAGCTGTAACACTGTTATATTGAATTAATATCAGATTACAGTATCTGTACTGAAGTACTGCATGGTAATTTTACCATCTTAATAACAAGGATTATCTGTGTGACATAACAACATGTACACACTGTAGCACTGGTCTAGTGTCCGATGGTGCCGTACACTTCCGACAAAGTCGATGTAACTTTCAGCGCTACGGGTTATAATGTAAAAAAGTACATGTCAATAATATATAATGTCAATATATACAGTACAAAGTCTGAAAATAAATATTAAAACAAAAAATACTCAACAAAACAACTATGTTAACAGCCTCCTGTGGGGGTGCTATAATCACAGTTGGGTTACTCTCATATTATACAAATACATAATGAGTAAATTAGAGGATTTTTTTTAAGTATTGAGTATTACTGTACAGTATTGTTACTACTACTGATAATACTGTAAATACATTAAGCCTGGCAGAATATATAGGACATAGGAACATGTACCTAGCCTGGGCGTGTTTACTCACGATGGTGCCGTACACTTTCAACAAGGTCGAGGTTATTTTCCCTGTCAAAATATTCCATACAGTGAGAAAATACTAAAATTTTCAAGTTTTGCCTGAAAATCACTAAATGCAGCAACTGTGCTAACCGCACCCTGTGGAGGGTGCTATAAACACAGTTGAGATACTCTCATATTATACTAATACATAATGAGTATATTAGAAGTAAATAGTATATATTTTAAAGTAATAAATAGTACCGCATGGTATTGTTACTACTATTGATAATACTGTAAATACAATCGGCTTGGCGGAATATATGGGATATATTGGAACATGTACCTAGCTTGCACTTGTTTACTGTTGTATGGTGCCGTACACCTCCGATAACGTTAGGATATTTTTTTTCTTTTGCGTTACGAAGTGAAAAAATCACAATGCATACAGTACAGGGTAAGAGTCTTGCCTGAAAAAAACAAAAACAGCTAAAACCTCCTTTTCTTTAGCTTTTGTACTTTTTTGTCATAAATCCGACCTACTTCCCACTAAGGAGTGTTTCATTTCGGACAGAATTCCGTGAGTCCTGTACCTTTAAGAATAAGAACTACTACCCAGGCCCATACAAAGGTACATAAGCCTTGATTACGGTGCAGGAAATGAGCCAGAAACACCATCCCATGTGTTGGGACCTGGGGGTTGATCAGCGTCCCTGGGCCTGTGTCTGTCTTAATGTCGTCCTTAACAGCAAACTAAACACCACAGGTTTGTAGACATTAACCACGCCTGCTGAAATCCTCATTTACCCACAGTCCTCATCACAGGACGCTCCGCGTTGAATGACAGGCCTAAACAGGGCGTCCTATTAGGAGGTTCACTCCACGGAGCAATGCTCAGCCACTCGTGTCCCTCCGAGTGCACGGCTGTCTGTGAGACCCCACAAAGAGTGTGCTCAACATGAGGTCATATATTACAGTTTACAATATGCGCCCGGTCTGCGTGACAGTGGAGTCACCGGGAGCTTTACGTCAAGGCCCGGATTGGCAGACGCGCTCACTCTCTAACCATGTAAACTGAAGCGTGGGCTGAATATTCATGTTTGGACCCAGAGACGATGACGTTCCGATTTCATGGCACAGAGTCGTCCTCGCTGCCTGCTCTAATGTATATGTTCAAACGCCGCGGGCTAATAGAGCATGTGGCAGCTTAACAATGCACAGGATCTGCATGCGGCCCGTCCACTGTGTCAGCTGACTGTCCCTAAATATGGACTGGGATATGGGGCCGCCAAATATGGTACCAAAAAAAAAATCACTTTAATTATATTTAATCATAATGAATGCACAGTGCAGTCTGGTCATGTTGTATTATTTAGTGATAAATATTTTGTTTAAATGAAAAATGTTAATGGAAAAGGTAAAAAATATGAATCAAAATTTTTATCTGTCCAAACCAGGCATGGTCAAACTAAGGCTCGGGGGCCAGATGAGGCCCGTTTTGCTTTCTAATGCGGCCCGCTTAACATGTCTAAATTATATCTCTGCTTAGTATATGGATTATACTTCTGCCTTTTCTATATTTTGCCTGTATATGGAATTACCAGGCGTGTGAAAGCTAAGGCTCGGGGGCCAGATGAGGCCCATTCAGCTCATTGTTACGGCCCACTAAACATGTCTAAATTATGTCTTTGCTTAGTATCTGAATTAAATCTCTGCCTTTTCCATTTTTTTCCCGAGATATGGATTTACCAGTCATGGGCAAACTAAGGCTCGAGGCCCAGATGAGGCCCATTTAGCTCATTAATACAGCCCACCAAACATGTTTAATCTCTGCTTTTTTTATCTTTTATAATTGACTTTTGCATCTTATTTTTTCAGTTAACATGAATGTGTCACGTGTCTGCTCCAATCCGTGTCCAATTCTAGGACCAACTTTGGTCCTAGAGCCAAAAATTGTGTCCTCGCCTGGTCTAAACATTTGAACAACCTTCAGAGAATTCCTTCTTCTAGATTTCTGAGGGATTTCCTTTTGAGATGTCGACAAAAGTTTGGATCCAAAATTTCCAAAATCTTGAAAAATGTCAAGATAAAGAAACAAAAACTAAAACTCCTCCTGATGTTGATTTATTTTATGATATTCAGACACTTGTTTGATCTGCAACATTTGACTTGATTTCATGTGAGATTCATTTGTCTTTCTCTCCCTGTGGTTCCTGGAACTTTATTATTAGTCTACTGGTTTATTCAGATTGCAGCAGAGAGAAACGTACAGAGAACTGAAGCTCCACGGAGAGCATTTAAGTCACAGATGGGACTCAGCAGTGGTTAACAGCATTGTCTCCCCCTCTCTGACTCCCCCCCAGCTGAATGACTGCATGTGTTCCTGCTGGAGATGAAATGAAATGGAGAGACAGAGTTATTTTTAATTTGTTCACATCAGTGGAACCGCCAGTGCAGATGTCAGTGGTCAGAAATACTTTTAGGAGAAAATATGTCACGGAGGTACAGAAAAAAAAGTGTTTTCTACTCACTTTACATTTTTGAAAGTCAAAATACAATGTTAATTTTTAAAAATTTTATTTTAGTGATTGGAGATTCTGCAGATGAAAATCAAGAATTTAAAGACAGTGGTTTTATTGACAATTTAGTTTGAACTAAACAAGTACGAGAGTCTGGATTTCCTACTACTGCAGTTTTAGGCCTAGAGACACTAGGAATAGGTAGAAGACAGGAGGCGTAGTTGGAGGTGGAGGAGTTAAAGATGCTGAGATTCTCTTTAGGAGAGACAAGGATGGACAGGATCAGGAATGAGGTTATTAGAGGGACAACACGGACAGGAAGGTTTGGAGAAAAAGCTAGAGAAGACAGATTGAGATGGTTTGGACATGTTCAGAGGAGGGACAGTGGATACATTGGTAGAAGGTAGAAGAATCCTAGAGATGGAGCTACCAGGTAGGAGACAAAGAGGAGACTTTTGGACATGGAGGTAGTTGGGGTTAGAGTAGAAGATACAGAGGACAAGGAGAGATGGAAATTGTTGACTCGCTGTGGCAACCCCTGAGAAAAGGGACAAGCTGAAAGTAGAAAATGAAGAAACTGTAGTTCTAGGACTTGTCCAACCGATGGTTGAAGTAAAATAGACGAAAACAATCCTTCTGTAGAGCTTTGTTTTGTAGGAAAGTTGTAAAGTATAAAAAATACCATGTATCTTTCATGGGTATCAGATCTAGACCCTGAGTTTTCGTGTGATTTACTGTCCCCTACAGGTTGATGTAGATGTTTATTATCAGTAAAATAATTGTCCTAGTCGTCTGATGGTGTCTCCTCCTCCTGAGCAGAGTCGTAAGTGTGTAAACCGTTCTATTCTGTCAGCGTCAGCTCTGCCTCAGCTTCTGTTATTCGTTGCCGTCGCGGCGTCTTTTCTCCGGGAAGTGAAAAATGTAAAGAAAAGCACAAGCATGACTTTCACACTGAGGAAACACCGTCATTACCGCCATCAATCATCTGCAATATTTTCATACACGTTGCTTTAATGTACCATTTTAAATGCAAAGTCTGGGGGACACGGCGCTGCTGGCCTCCTCTCATGTAGGTGTACATTCTTCAGCCACTGTAAAATGTGTATGAACAGAGAGAGAGGCAGCGGCCGACACCACGGCGAGGATGCATTGTCTGTCTTTCACTGTCATTAGGCGGCGTCTGCGGGATGATGTGGAAGCAGTATGGGGTCTGAGGGAAGTATTTATGACCCTGTAGGAAACTCGTTGGGCTGCGGTGATCGCAGGGAGATAATGGGAGGGAATGGGATGCAGCGAGGTGTTCTGACGGCACCAACCAGACAGGAGAACAGCCAGGATAAATCAATGTTGGTCATTTTCTCTCCTCCGCTATTGCTCCCCCGCCTCATCGCACCCACCCCCGAGTCATTTACACATTCCGTCATTAGGGCCAGTGTGAGAATTTTCAATGAAACAACACATTCAACCAGAAAAAATAAAAAATAAAAAAAAAGGACTTTTTTTTTTCTCGTATGTCGAAGATAAGAAATCTAAAATGTTTGGTGTACTGTCAAGAGTGGCGCTGCAGCAATGATAATTTGATTTAATTCTGACGTAGACGCTTGGACGAGTTTTTTGGGTGACATTGGGAGGCGCACAAACAAGACTCCACCTCATTAAACAGGAACAAACTGAGGAGGAAATTACACTTAGTTATGGAAATGGATTTTAAGCATGCACAGCATTACATGTGTCGACTTTCAGGCTGAAATATGAAGAAGAGCCGCGTTACCGCTAACTTGGCTGGGACGCCAACGCCATTAAAAGGGAGTGAGGCCCACGGTCCAATCTAACCTCTGATGATCAAAAGAGACAACTCATTACAGGAGTATATTGACCTTAAAGAAGACTTAATTTAATAAAGCGCTACCTTGGAAGGCAGAAGAGCATTTCTGGCTGCTCACGTACAGTGAACGCACCATATTACAAGCACAGCTAAAATAGATAAATGAAGCCCAGCTGTTACCCAGGACTTTTTACAGTCTCCTGTATTTATCTGGAAGGTAGTTACATTCATCTAACCGCTCGATACAAACTGAGGTCGTAGCGTTTTAAAGTTCGTTATTGATGTGCAGTGTTGGAACTAGCGTTACTTGTAACACCTTTACGTGAAAAAATCTAAATTATTATGATTATTGCTACGGAACACAACAAAACTTTTTTTAATGTGTTTTTAAAGTAAAGTAACTAGTTATTAGTTACTTTTATAATTTAGTAACTAGTAACGTAACTAGTTACTTTTTCAGAGCAGTAACTAGTAAAGTAATACGTTATTTTCTTAAAGTTTCACGTCCCAGTTATCAATGTTACCAATGTCCAGTGAGGTGTAGCTTAAAGTCAAAGGTTTGAAGGTACCGTTAGAGAGTAACTACCCTGAAAATCAAGAACTCTAACCTCTTGATGCAGACCTGGGCAAACTAAGGCCCAGGGGCTGGATGCGGCCCGTTTGGCGTTTTAATCCGTCCCCCCAGACTTGTCCAAATTATACTTTTAATTTTTTTATCGTTATCCTTCTACCTTGTCCTTGCAAAGCCAACATCTCCCCAATAGATAGTCTAAAGAGACTTAAAGCATTTCGTCTTTATTCAATAATTTGTTTTCGATCCTGACCTGGCCCGTGGGTCTGATTTTAGTACCACCTGTGGCCCGCGAGCCAGAATAATTGCCCAGGCCTACCTTAACGTATTCACAAGTAAAGAAAAAATAATTATTTTGCACAGAAACCTACATCCTCCATCATAAATCCAAATTGTGTCCCTGAAGGTTTTTTTTTTTGTCCTCCAGCCATTGTTTTTCAAGGGACTTGAAGGTGACATTGAACCAGGAAGCATGTTTATCTGTTGTCTACAAACTAATCTGCTCACATTACTGCCTGTATTCCAATGTATTCCATTATGTATTAGAAAAGCAATTAACAGTTCATTAAACTTCGAAGGTGTTAATACAAGCCATAAGACTCGGCCATCTGTCGGATTCTCTCCAAAGCTCGACTTCGATACCATCCGCTCCACATCCTTTTCAACCAATTAGGGTCAGACTTGGTAATTTGAATTTTGAAAATAGGAAATCTTCCGCCAGTTGTCTTGTAATAGGAATACATATGGCGGCTGTTTGGGATGTGATAATGAGGAAGACAGCGTCCTTAATTTGTCTGATAAATATTAGACACATCGAGGCCCGGGGATCTAACGTGTGTCTTCCTCCAGCGATCAAACCTCATGTCAAGAAAGATTGAGAAGCAGTTGGAGGAACAGTGAGAAATCCGAGGCCGTAATTTGTACATCTTATGGTGATGTTAAAGAGACAGACATCGCGTGAGCAATGATGGACCTGGCGACTCATTTGTTGGGTAGATAAATGTGGCGTTTTGTCTCATCTGTGAACACGACAAATGAACAGGGTGAACATGATTCAATTCATCATGTTTCTTGAGGATTTAGTGAGATTTGCTCTCATTAGTGGCTCATCTGTCAAGCAGACACTCTGATCCCGGAGAGAGAGAGAGAGACGGGAAAAAAAAAAATGTCTCTTCTCATTTAATTGGGATCCGCACATGCAGAGAAAGAGACGCAGCAGCTATGTCAACCTTTTACATCCCCAAATTTATCTTGCAAAATCAATCCGTCAACATCCTAATTGGCCCCTTGGTTTATGATTGCCGCGCCTTCTCACTCTCCCAGGACCTGAGAGCTAAATGGAGTCATAAGCACACGAGATAAAAATGTTGAAATATGCGACGCTTAGCGATGATCCGTTTATATTTAACCCAAACAGGAAGGTGGGGACGAGATGAATGCGTCTGGAGTTGCACATAGAAACGCAGTCGGATTTAATGACTCCCGGAATTTATCACATTTCCAGACCATCTCTAGCAGGGAAATCAAAATGATCGGCGCATTATTAGTTGACTCCAACGTTTCCTACATGAAAATGTTGTGTGGGGGGAAATTGGAGGGAGCATCTGTATCGCATCAGGGGAAAGTAAAACAGGTAGCATTCGACACGGCCTGAATGTGTATCGACTTATTATTCAAGGTGCTGGCAACAGAATGGCTCTCATTAGTCTTGTGCGAGTCAGTAATGGCAGATCACCTCTTAGGGCCTGAGAATTGACAGTCTGTGCTCCCCCTCAGCAGATATTTGAGAGCTTTTTATTGGTTTCCCCTCCAAACACCCTCGTACTAATGCAGCCCGATGGCCTGGTTAACCTTGGCGATTCCTTCTCGAGCTGGAAAGGTATCACACAAAGTTCAGCGAATAATTAGCGGTGCAGAAGGGTTCAATTCTGCATGCTCTGACGTGTTATTGATATTTTTATGTAGGTTAATGTGGTGCCGGGAGCGCTGGAAGGTTCCCGTGGAAACCTTTAGAATGCATTTAACATTTGTATCAGGAGGAAGGGAAGGCTATTGAGTTTGCCATTTTGTTAAAGAATGCACAGTTCAGAGAAAACTTTCTTGTTAATGAACAGGTGTCTACATAACACAGCCCACCCCACAGATGGCGGCGTAATTAGCAGTCATTATGGTGGTCCTCCAGAAGGCCCGGGATGGGACCAGCCGCACAGAGCGCCTAACCTCTTCACCCCCTGACAGGACCCACGGGGGGCTGCTGACACGTGTTGTTCTCCTGGAGGTGGCAAAGGTGGAGTTCCCCTTTCATGGGGTGTCATCCTGATGTGTTGGAAACCCCATGACATGGGCTAAAGGATCAGAGTGTCAAGGGCCTTTCTCTGGTCACAGTACCATGGGACAACAATGAGCCGAGCAGACACCACACACTGCCATCCAGAGCTGTTAGGTTGAGGTTTTTCAGATGGAAACAAAGTTTAGTTTTGAGTAAACACTGTTTCAGGAACAACCAGAGTTTATTATTGTAAATACATGAGGCCAAAAAAATACTGCCAGTGTCTCTATCTATCTATCTATCTATCTACCTACCTACCTACCTACCTACCTACCTACCTACCTACTCTATTTCAGAAGTAGAATAATCTCTGCTGCAGTGAACCTCGAAAATAAAATTCAAGTAATTTAAGGAAAGCTTAGGGAGGGCAAAAAAGCCTGTCCAAAAAAAAAGTAAATCGCCTCCATACAATTACAATAATGATGTAGCATAGAATTAATGATGCAACAATATCAGAGAGTGGAATATTCCCACTGAGACGCATCAACTCCTGCACAAATGATGATGCTGTAGAAAAATTAACAAGGAAATCTTCATTACTCTAACTTTTTTATGTAGAATGCATGCATACAGTACATATACATGTATATAAATGAATCATTGTCAATTTTTTTTATTTTTTAATTTATATCACCAAGATTTTCTTCAGAGAAATATCTTGAATAATGAGTGTACTTTTATTTTTTTTAATATTTGATTTTAGTTTCTTCAAAAGTACAAAAATAAACAAAATTATAAATATTTTTCCTAATTTAATTAATGATTTTAAAAGATTATTTTACGTTTTTTTTACACAACAATTTACAAAAACTTCTAAAAAAACTAAAACTAAATCTGAAAATAAAAAAGTAAAAGGAGTGAAAGTGTCCAGCAGGGGGGACAATAATAGGGAGTTGTTTGGTGCAATAATGAATTGCTCTAAAGTCATAATCAGGCAGCATGGTAGGAATATAAGAAGTTCAGCTCCATTGCGATCTTCCCATCAGTGAGTCATTATTACAGCATAACTGCTCTTAAGGAGCTCCCTGACTGGCTGACCAGCTTTCAAATACACACTAAAACCACTTGCTGCCCTGCACAAAATGGTTGATTGGCTCATTGCTCTCAGTGATAAAAAGGAGAGAGTCACAACATGGAGAACACTGCACTTGCTAATACAGTGTTGCTCCTCAGCCGAGACCTTGGCTCTATGGAATTACATTGTCAGAATGTGTTGATTCCTGTGTCCTTCATTTTATCACACGTTGCTGTCAACTTTTACAAACCGGTGTTTAGGATTTTCTTACTCTTGGGTATGAACTCAGTCACAATGGGATAAAAATGAAAACCGGACAAAAAAAATCCAAGAGAAAACATAATATTTACTGAAAAAAAGATCAAATCTAGCATTTTTTCCCTTTTCTTCAGATATATACTGTTGATTTTTTCATGAAAAAAAATAAAAAAAATTGTATTTTTAATATTAACTCCCAAACTAAATATAATTTATATATATATTAAAAAACACATCACATAAGTATTAGTATTACAAATTGGCAAGTCAACTGTTTTACACATTTAATATAATATAATATTACGGGCCAAGTAAAATTACATTCTGGGCCAGATTTGGGCCCCGGACCTGAGTTTGACACATGATTTAAAAAAAGACAAAAATAATATATGATCAATAATATATTGAATACACTGCAAATACGAGAAATCCTGTCAGTATACAGAAGCAACATACTGTCAAGCCAACAGTTTTACATGTTTCATATATTATTCCTGGCCAAATAAAAAGACATTTTGGGCCAGAATTGGCCCCCGGACCTGAGTTTGACACATGATTTTAAAAAAGAAAAAAAATATATCTGTTATAATATAGTGAATACACTTCAAATACAAGAAATCCTGTCAGTATACAAAGGCTACAAACTGTCAAGCTAACAATTTTGCACATTTAATATAATATCCCGGCCCAAATAAAATGACATTCTGGGCCAGATTTGGGCCCCGGACCTGAGTTTGACACATGATCTAAAGGATAAAGGCAGACAGTTTTACACATTTAATATAATATTACGGGCCAAGTAAAATTGCATTCTGGGCCAGATTTGGGCCCCGGACCTGAGTTTGACACATGATTTAAAAAAGATAAAAATAATATATGATCAATAATATAGTGAAAACACTGCATAAATTATTCCTGGCCAAAAAAAAAAGACATTTTGGGCCAGAATTGGCCCCCGGACCTGAGTTTGACACGTCTTTAAAAAATACAAAAATAAAAAAGATTAAAATAATATATGTGTTATAATATAGTGAATACACTTCAAATACAAGAAATCCTGTCAGTATACAAAGGCTACAAACTGTCAAGCTAACAATTTTGCACATTTAATATAATATCCCGGCCCAAATAAAATTACATTCTGGGCCAGATTTGGGCCCCGGACCTGAGTTTGACACATGATCTAAAGGATAAATTTTTAAGCAGCAGATCAAATCTAAGCATTTCTTTCAAGATGAGGCTTAAAGCTTTAAAACAAACACGCCGACTGCAGGCGGCCAACAGGGCTGAAAGTGACTATAGATGAGGAAATTGAGTCCTTTTTTATACCTTTTTCTTTTCATTTTGTGGATGGGATTTAGGAAGCGTGTAAGTGCAGCGTCTTTGTTCCGTGCACCGAGGCCCGGGCCTCTAACTTTATCCCGCCTCATGTGGAGTCAGCTTAGGAGCCGCTGAGCCCTGGGAACAATGGCTCTCAGTTGAAACAAACTGACTCCTGTGTCTCATCTGTTGTTATGGTAAAAGGCAGTGGCTCTAAATGACCACTTCTATGCATATGTGGATTGGTGTTTGCCTTTGCTGAGGCAGGGAGCCAGTGACTGAACCTTCTGTTCTCCATATGGTAGCTTTGTGTGGAAACTGCTGGACAATCACCCCCTCATGAGAGATGCCCCAGGTGTCGCTGCTGGAACCAAAACTGTTGGTTTCACTTTTTATTAAAAACTCCACCCTCGGGCCGCAGCACAGCTCCTCGGAACATGGAGAACAACATTAAAGTTGGAATTTTAGGAAGTTGGCGATGGACTGAAAGGAAACAGTGCTTGGTTTTTATCCTCTGTGGGTTGTGAGTTTGTTTGTTTGTTTTTTTGGTGTCATGTTAATCTGCACTCAGTTCTCCAATTCTATTTCCATATCATTAGCATGTGTGTTCTTTATACAATGCTGCAAATGTGCAAAGGCCACACATTCAGCAGTGGTTTCTGCACTTGTCTTTCAATTTTTAAAACCTGACAGACGGAGAAACGTTTAAAGATTCAATTGTGATTACAAAAAGTTTACAAGACCAGCCATGATGGATGAATTAGAGACACTAGGAATAGGTAGAAGACAGGAGACAGAGCTGGAGGTGGAGGAGTTAAAGATGCTGAGATTCTCTTTAGGAGAGACAAGGATGGACAGGATCAGGAATGAGGTGATTAGAGGGACAACACAGACAGGAAGGTTTGGAGAAAAACTGATTGAGACAAGACAGATTGAGATGGTTTGGACATGTTCAGAGGAGGGACAGTGGATACATTGGTAGAAGAATGATCCTAGAGATGGAGCTACCAGGTAGGAGACAAAGAGGAGATTGATGGATGCAGTGAGAGAGGACATGGAGGTAGTTGGAGTCAGAGTAGAAGATACGGAGGACAGGGGGAGATGGAAAAGGATGATTCTCTGAGGAAACCCCTAAAAAAGGGACAACTTAATGGGGAAGAAGACAAAGACTTTTTAATAACTAAACCTTATTACAATTGTTAAAATAAAAGTTGAAACAATGCAACAAAACATGAATTCCGTTTTTAGCTCTTCAGTTAATGAATAAAATATACAAAACAGGTGAAATATTGAAGGAACACATTTTGCAAAGTACTTTTTAAAGCTCTATTTTACACTTTTTTATGCTGCTTTAGAAATATGGGACTCAATAGATGAAGATATAGCATTATGTATGAAAAAAAATAATTATGTACAGTTGCATTAAATTAGAAACAATAGTAAAAGAAATCTGTACATTTTCATCACAACGTTTTCTCTTTAAAAGCATTTATTTCTACTTGATTTTATTATATAAACTAGATTAATTCCATGCTAATATGTATCTCATGGTAACAACAGCACCCCCATCATTCATCTAGTAAATTACTTGATTTCATCCACACGACGTCACAGACCTCTGGTGAAACACCTACAGGCCTTAATGGCTCACTTGACTAATTTGGAACGAATTGGAAAAAAAAAAGTTCATTACTGTATGTAAATGCAAAGGCAGCGCGGAATCTGCCAGATCTGCAAATATGCAGATGACGCTGAAACAGACAATGAAAGCCATGTTGGTTTTTTTTAATGAACATGGCTTTATCCCGGCAGAGGGATAATGTGATTACCCATGACTCCCCCCTTCCTCACCCGTCGGGGTGTCTGTGTTTGCTGAAGTTGTCGTGTTCTCCCTGTCACCGGGCTCTGTTTGCATGGCTGTCACATCGGCCGTCCTTAATGGAGAAATTAATTACCAATGGTGTCGTCTCTCATGACACGGGAGTCAATTTGATCATGTTAACCAAATGAGAGGACCACTTGATAAACCCGTCCTTTGTAATCATGAATTGATGGAGAGGATTAAAATGCATTTAGGCCATTTAACAATATTCATTAACAACTACTGCCATTATCTGATGCAAACTATTAATTGATTGAGGAGGTCATATTGTTCCTCTTTAACCTTGATAAAAGTATTGAGACGTCACACACACATGAAATATAATGCCCGGATAATGAGGGCACTAGATATATATGTCAATTAATAAGGATTAGCAGCGAAGGCTGTTAAAGTAAAGAACACAGTTAATGAGAACGTGATGGAAGCTGGAATGGCTTTGGTACTTGAAGAAAATGACGTAGACGGTTGGAGTCAGGCTTCTTCAGTGTTGGGCAAGTTACTTTAAAAAAGTAACTTATTACTTTACTAGTTACTGTTCTTAAAAAGTAACTACTTACCTTATTTGTTTCCAAATTATAAAAGTAACTAATAACTAGTTACTTTACTTTGAATAATAATAATTGAAACACATTTAAAGTGTTGTGTTCTGTAGCAACTATCATAATGAAATGTAGTGGAACAATAATAACAAAATAGATGTTTAGACATTTTGACAGGCGTCTTTATCGTAACCTCAACTTGCCACCTGTCGTCGTCTTGCTTGTGGGTGTGTGCTGCTGTATGCTTCGCGTGTGTGTGTGGCTGTTTATTTCCCTATAAGGCCAATGGACCCGCCCAGGTCTTCTTCTGATTGGCTTAGCCTGAAAAGCTAACTTATGTCAACCAATCATCGCAACTTTTCAAAGCATTGGTTCAGTTAGTTTGAACGGCCGTCTTTCACTCATGACTGACAGGCAGCAGACAGGCTCCGCCTCCATACAGTCCTCTCTCCATGGCCGGGAGAAACATCTACGAATAACGAGCCCCTTTACACCACAGTAACAATATCTGCGTTACTGAATGGGAAAGGTAACTCGTTACAATCAGGTATCATTTTGTTTTCTCGCATCTTTGATTTGGCCAAAGTTTTATGCCGGATACCCTTTCTGACGCAACCCTCACTTTTTATTTGGGCTTGGAACCGGCACTAAAAAAACCCTGGCTTGTGCCCCCTAGTGGCTGGCATGAATGCGTGATAAAACAAAGACCGTAAAGTAAATGTTGGTGGTTTCATGAAATTTGTAAATAAAATATTGTCCCACCTGCTTTAACTTTTAAAGATAACGCACACATCTATATATGTATATATATTTATATACATAAATATATATAGTTGTAATATTAGTTACATTACTCTGTAGTTACCTTCATTAAAGGTAATTTCTAGACATCCTTTTGGCACAAGCGGAAACACGGTCACTGGACGTGTCAAAGACATCTTTGTCCTCTTCCTTCAGAGAACGGTTCCTCAGCCCACCCTCTGTTCTCACTGCACCATCTGAAAGTGTCTTTGTCCACTCTGGTAGAAGAACTCAGATGAAGCTGAACTAATCACTCATAAATGTTGCTGAGTGGACGTTGACCACACAGAGCAGCAGAAAGAACGCAGCACGAAGACTCTAATTGGCGTCAGAGACTCAGGGTTTGAAGACGAAAGTAAAGAAGTTGCTGTAAAATTTTGGCGCAGTGTGATTTGGGTGGCGGTCGTGGAGACTGCTGCCCCTGAGACCCGGTAATGGACAAGTTGATGAAGACAAGAATAAAATCTGAATTTCTCTGTCTGTTCATGCTAAACGGAAACTTTCATAAATTTTTTAGGTTGTTGTACAAGATATCTAAAAAAACAACAAAATAAATATGTGAAATGAAAATAAAGATTGAACTTATTTGATCCTCACTCCAAAGGTGGAGTTTCTTGGAATTTCTGAACAGAAAGTGAGCAGAGCTTTACCAGCAAAACTGGTAGCAGGTAGCATGGATCAGCATCATCTCTTTAGGAGAGACAAGGATGGACAGGATCAGGAATGAGGTGATTAGAGGGACAACATAGACAGGAAGGTTTGGAGAAAAAGCTAGAGAAGACAGATTGAAATGGTTTGGACATGTTTAGAGGAGGGACAGTGGATACATCGGTAGAAGAATGATCCTAGAGATGGAGCTACCAGGTAGGAGACAAAGAGGAGATTGATGGATGCAGTGAGGGAGGACATGGAGGTAGTTGGAGTCAGAGTAGAAGACACAGAGGACAAGGTGAGATGGAAATTGTTGACTCGCTGTGGCAAAACCTGAAAAAGGGACACGCAAGAAGAGGAAGAATTTAACCTGCAACTTCATCAACGTAATCCTAAGTAACTACTTCACTATATGCAACTGTTTGCCACCAAAACGGAGGTAAACGTCCCAGAAATGTGCGATTCCAGCAATTTTGACAAAATCCATGTAATGTATTGTTTAATTTTTATTATTGGAGGAAAAAACTGTGACGATGGACAAGATTATCAGACATCTTTACTCTTACTTTACTCTTAATTTTTTTAGATGCTGCAGTAAATGTATGTCCTTATCCTTTTACTTCAGCTTCTGGAAAACACACTTCAGCAGCAGCAGCATCAGCAGAGTGTGTGTGTTAGTGAATTGTTAAAGAGTAACAGAGCTGTTTTGTGGCCGGCAGATAAAAGACCTGTGCAGCAGTGAGGTCAGACACTCCATAAATATGTTGGCTCTTCTTATTACAAGCTGTGTCCATGACAAAGGACAAACAGCTGGGAAAAATGCTACATGGCAGGAACGGACAAGGGCCATTTTCAGCCTGGCTGGTCAGACAGCAGCCCCTGAGCTGTCCCCACCAAGGCTGTTTACTTGACCCACAGGAGGGAGAGGGGAGGAGGGTGAGGGAGAGAGACTAAAGAGAGGGAGAGAGGGAGATTACACATTATCTACTCTGTTCTCTCTCTCTCTGATGACAAAGATTAAGCCTTGGAACAATATCTCCAACGCTGAGGAAGGGTCATCAATTACCCTGTGATACTCTTCATTACCTTCCACCTGTTTCATCCACCACTTCCTCTTAATGCTCCACCTGGCTGTGCATGCATCAAAGGGGGGAAAGTTTAAAACAACATGCAGAAATGCATCTACATCTGGAGGATAAATTGTCAGTTGGACATTAAAATATGGCCATGGAAACGTGACAAATGGACGTGTGGAGATTTGACATTTCTTTGTAAATCGTCTACCTCCATGTCCTCCCCCACTGCATCCATCAATCTCCTCTGTGTCTCCTACCTGGTAGCTCCATATCTAGGATCATTCTTCTACCACTGTCCCTCCTCTGAACATGTCCAAACCATCTCAATCTGTCTTCTCTAGCTTTTTCTCCAAACCTTCCTGTCTGTGTTGTCCCTCTAATCACCTCATTCCTGATCCTGTCCATCCTAAAGAAAACCCCACCAGTTTTATCTCCTCCACCTCCAGCTCTGTTTCCTGTCTTCTGTCTATTCCTAGTGTCTCAAACCCAGATGTGGGGAAACTTTTTGACTTGGTCCTAAAATTGGACATGGAGGTCGAGTCCAGAGCGGAAAGACTGAACCTTTGTTTGAACTAGAATAAATGGCAGGTAAAAGTTTTATATAAAACCTAAAATCCTACATTTCTAATTCCCTTTATGGCGTCATCTACTGGGGAAACACATCATTGCAGGGAAAAGGCAGAAATATAATGATATTATAGATAAATTATTTAATTTAGATAAGATTGGTGGGCCGTATTGAAAAGCTCAACGGGCTGCATCTGGCCCCCGGGCCTTAGTTTGCCTACGCCTGCTCTAACAGATCCATGTATGGTCTCACCACTGTCCTGTAAACCTTTCCCTATAGACAGCTCTAGAACATCAAGACTTCTCCAAGTGACTTCTTCTGTTCCTAAAATCCAAAAAGGCAGGAAATTATTCCAAAGCGAAACAATTGCAAATAAAAAAAAAATCCATACATGTGTATTTTTTTCCTCTCAGCTTTACGTATTATTTTTTTTAGTTACAACTTGTCAATCCCTGCGGTTAAATCACTTCTGTGCAATGACACACTCTGCAGCCTCTGCTGACATCTGCAAAATCAGCTTTAGAGAAAGTTTGTTTTATTCCCTCTTTGCTGCCATTTCCTAAAACTCTACTTGACTTCATGGGATTAAAATGGGATTATGGGATGTTTAATAAATCAACCTGACATCCCTAATACAAAACCAGACACCAAAGCAGCGTGGTTTTGTACGACTAATTAAAGAAATGGTTCTAACATTTAATTGTCTTTTTTATCAGGTCGGTAGAAGATACTCTGAGTTTTCTTTCTTTCTTTCTCTCCTTCTTCCTGTTTCTCCTTCTTTCCTTTCCTTCTTCTGTACGTCTTACATATTCATTTCAAGCCCATTTCCCTCTTATCTGCTCTGACCCTCTGTTCCCTCCGTGTCACAGTCTGATGGTGAGGATTTGTTTGTTCCTTCCCTCCTTTTTTTTTCCTCTTGATTTTGACTGCTGTGTTTCTCATTTTGTCTCAGACGATGCTCATCGGAGCGATTCTCTGCTGGGAATTGAGCTCCGGCTTCTCCTTCTCTGAGATAATTAATATTTAAAAGATGTTTACGGAGTTTAGCGTTTTTCCTTTTTACAAATGTTGATTAATTGTGCAGTTATTGCCGCGGATTCTTTCATTCTCAGCCGATGAAATCACTTATTTTCGTGGATAATGGTGTTTTGTGGATCCACATAAGTCAGAATTAGCTGCAGCTCTTGTTCTAATAGCTCATTATTCCACTATAAATCGTGTTTACGCCTAAATATGTTAAATGCATTATTTCTCAAACCAAACCTAATTATGGAGGCTTTTTGGAAAGAGATCTGATTTTTTGCAATAGTGTTTAATCTTCAGGCCTCATGTCATTAGCCGACTTTGTGTTACGGTGGTTTGGAATTTATAAAATGAGAATTTAGAAGAAAAATTGACAAGATGCAAAAAAAAATTAGGAAACAAATCAGAAATTAGAAAAAAAAATGCCATAATACATCATCAAGTCCTATTTAAATTTACATTTCCTTTATCTTCAACCTCTTATCTGGTACCAGGTCACCCAAATTATGCTGCACCATAGTGTGAGCCCTCCTGTGGGTCTGGGTGGTGTTCAGAGCTCCTCACTGGTACCCTGGCAGTTGGTGGATTAGAACCTGGAACCTCATGGACCCAAGTCTGCTTCCTTAACCACTAGGCCACCACTGCCACCCACAAATTAACATTTGAGAAAATTTTCTCTTACAAGAGTTAAAACACAAATGCCAAGATAAATTTACTTTTTCATCCAAAAAGAGTTTGTACCATCAGTCCAGAGCCTTTTGCCCATTTTGTGGTGAACATATGAGCCGACTAACATTTTTGTGTTTGTGACCAGTCGCACAGGGGACGTTAGAGGACAAACTGCTTAACTTCTGTCCATTTTGAAAAAAAAAGGAGGGAAATCAAACTCCTTGTCATTGTGATTCACTCCTCTGCACACAACGAGATGTGAACTCTGCATTTAACCCATCACCAAAGTGAACAGTGGGCAGCTTTGTGTGCCTGCGGAGGAGTGAGTGAGGATGATGCCATGTTCACCTCAGTTCACCTCAATTGTAACCAAGGCGATCAAACCCAAAACCCTGCAAAACCCAAGTCTGGTGCCTTAACCACTAGGCCACCACTGCCTACAAGTTACAACAAGTTACTTTGCACAAGAGGGAGAAACAAATTTACGAGTAACTTTTATAACCGGAAAGGGAAAGTACCGATAAACGTCCCCTGTGTGACTGGTCCTTCTGTCCTGACTGTGGCGTTTACAAACTCCAAAGATCAATCACAAAAACACACAAAACTGTGTTGCCAAAAAATGGGCCTAAAAACAATAGGCTGCGGTCCATCATTTGGTACATTCCGTTTATTGTTAAAAAAGTTACTTGTAAATTTGTCAATGGTTTGTAGAAGTCTTGTAAATTTGATTTGTAAACAAATTAAAATTTTTCTCATGACTTACAGTAATTTCCGGTCTATAAGCCGCATGTGCCGCATTCAGAAAAAAAAAAAAGTAAAAGAAAAGAAAGAAATTATTTTTGCATTTTCCATGATGAGGGTCAGTTTATGCTCATTTTATTCATGTACAAAGCGTGTTACCGTACATTAAACTTCCTCTGATGTTTATTGGCGGTTGTGACTTGCGTCTTGTTCAACACCACCTGTCTCACTCTTACCTTTTCTGCTCGAGCAGTTAGAAAAAATGCATACGTTAGCCGCATCTCTGCATAAGCCGCAGGGTTGAAATTGTGTGACAAAAGTTGCGGCTTATAATCCGGAAATTACAGTACACGTGTTACGGCAATGTTACTTTGTTTCCTGGTGGGTAAAAATGTTTTCTAAAATGTGAATCTCTTTGTAAAACTGTTGTGAAAGTCTCGGCCACCGTAGCGTTTCCTTAAGAGAAGCTGACTCCTCAGGGAGGGGGTTATTTCTAGGTGTATCTGCGAAGCCATCCTTGTAATTTATGACCATCTATTTCATTTGTAATTAAATGCCTCCTCATTGTTTTTACAGCAGCGCGCTGCTCTGTGCTGAAATGACTGCGGTGCCGTTTGGACTGTAAAGTAAGCATTGTCTCACAAAATGAGATATTAAGTGAATTGAAAACCATCCCCTGTCGCATTTGATAATTTATTTGCATAATTAGGCCTTAATTTTAATTCACTATGCAAATATATGCCCCTTTCAAATTGCATTTAAATGTGAGACGCTTCCTCCGTCAGAGCCGAGTGTGAATGTGTTTAATTCTGTGGTAATCGTAGAAGTGGAGGAATCGTTGGAGGCGAGAAAAAGGGAGAAAAGGAGGCGATGACGGACGACTTTTAAAAAAAAAAATAGACCTTTTGTTTTTGCAGTGTCTCACAAAAAAAAAAGAAAAAGTTTGAGTTGACAAATTTATACTGTATCCATTTCTATTTGGATGTTACTTCCTTTCAGGGGAGTGTTGTCTTTTGTTCCACTTTTTTTTTTTTTTTTTTTAAAAAGGAGTTGAGCTCAGGAGGCATGTGTGGCCATCTATTATTCTGTGAGTCAAACTGGAGCAGAGAGACAGACAGAAAGGTCCAGTCCAATGGTGGTCTTTGTGGACAGAAGAAATACAAACTCCAAGACAGGACAAAGTCAGAGGAAATTGACCTGCTTGATCCCTTCCCTGAGAAGGAGGCGGTTCTCCCTCTTTCATCTTCTCCCCAGAGCCCAGATCTTTGAGTTGCACTTAACAAACAAAATACTGTCTGGACCCGACTCAGGGCTGAGGTTGTCTTTGGATCTCAGAGATGGTGATACCCCGGGTGGCAGTGGCCTGGTAAGGAGGAGGAGGAGGAGGACAGAAGGAGGAGGTAGGGTAGTGTGGTAGGGGTGCGAGGGGGGGGAGTAACCTGAGACAGATAGGCCTCTGGGGTAAGGAAGTAGCCAAAAGGGACAAATTAGCTTTAGACAATAGGAGACCTTTCTTCACCGGGGGGATAATTAAACGTTTCTTCATCAAAGCTGGGACAGTTTTCAAGCTGCTCATTTTGTAATTCTATCATGTTTACCCCAGAGATATTCATTTTTCTATCGCAGCCACTCGCCCCCTGTACGCACCACCCTCCCATCATCCCCTGCCCCCCCTCCCGTCCCCCAGACCACTTCGTCAGTATGAAGGCATTAGCATTAATTTGGATTCATCTTGATTACTCTGTTGAGGGTGTTAATTACACAGAGATATAACTGGACGTAATGAGCTCTGGAGATGTTCAGGGTCTGATTCCAGGGAATTGGAACCATTAGCTGATGTGGTCTTCGAGATCAATCATGGGCAAACTAAGGCCCGGGGACTGGATGCGGCCCGTTTGGCCTTTGAATCTGGCCCTCGAGAATTGTCCAAATTCATTCATCTTCATCCATTTATCTGTTGGTTAGCGGTCAAATACACTGCACCACACTGTGATTCTTCCTTCGGGTGGTGAGTCTACTGGACTCCACTATGTGGGTCAGATTGGTGCAATGGTCACTTCAGTGGTAGGTGCTGGTTTTCAACCTGAAGCCTACCAGACCCAACTTAGCTTTGCTAAATGCTAGGACACCCCTGCCTCGCTCCAAATTCTGTTTAATTATCATTAAAGTTGTTTCATTTTCCCTGTCATACCCATATTTTCCCCAAAGATGGCATCGTAAATGCTAAAACCTTTAAAGTGGCCCGCAAGTCAGAGGTTTGACCACATGAGTTTGTGCAATGTTGTGAGGAGGCCATGCTAACGACGACCACTTTTTCCTTCGTACACCTTCCGATTCTCTATCTTTGGTGGCCCATGTCGTTACTTGCCTGTCGGTGCTGTGAAGAACACGGCCCAATGGTGGCGATGCCGAGCGTCCATGCCTCTGCATATGGGTGGAAGACATTGTGTGGCTGGTCTTTTTCCTTGGCCACTCAGCTGTGGACCACAGAGTCTGTTGTGTGCCTCGGATCACACGGAGGAAGCTGAATGATGTTTCCCCAGCTCTGTGAAGGAAGGCCACGCTTGGCTGACTCCAGAACAGCCTTAACAGGATATCAGAGAAGAAACTGTGGCTTTTGTCCAGCTTTCCTTTAAAAGGGAGGGAAAAAAAAACCTCTGTCAAAGGGACCTGGGAGGCTGTTTCTTTTTCAGCAGATGCTGGAACAGTGTGTTGTGGCTCTCTGGAAGGCCATATCTACAATGGTGCCTATCTAACCCCGTGACATCATCAAAGAGCGTGCTGTGTGGGGCTGCCGCACTGCAGTGTCGGACTGGTGCCATTACAACAACGGCAACATGTCTCTCATGGCACCAGTGAACAAGGGCTTTTAACGTGCTCTGGTGTTTCCCAACATAGGAAACAACAAAAGTCGCCATTGTGATCTCACACCAAAGAGGAAAGAGTTTTTCCTCTGTTAGAGCTGGAAAATACTACAAATATTACATCAATAGAAGTGTAGAAATTAGTACTTAGCTTTTAGTTTTGATAATTTGATGTCAAAAATTATATTTCTGAAAAAATTCTAAAAAAGTATATATCTTTTGTCACTAGTATAAACCGAGTCACCAGCACGGCCTTCTGTCACTTTTTTCTTTTTTTTTTAAATCCATTTAATCATGGAAACAACAAAAGTCGCAAATATGATGTCACACTAAAAAAGGAAACACTTTTCTTCTATTTTAGCAGGAAAGTACAGATATACTACAAATATTACATCAATTTAAGTGTAGAAATTAGTACTTAGCAAGTAGCTTTGATAATTTGATATCAAAAATTATATTTATAAAAAAAAATCTACAAAAAAGTCTTAACCAGCACTCTGTCGCTATTTTCTCTTTTTAATTCATTAATTCATGGGAAATCTGGATCCAGTAGGTGGCAGTAGGTGGTAATAACTCAAAGAGCATTTTTACATGTAATACAATAAAATATGCAAATAAAAATGTATTTCCGCTATAAATTTTTTCAAAATACGAGCTAATTGGATAATTTTTACAACTTTCAAATTGCATATCAAAAACTCCATAACAAACAACATATTTTGCCCTCTGTCGCTATTTTCTCCTTTTAATTCATTCATGGTAAAATCTGGATCCAGTTGGTGGCAATATTTACATTTTCTTTTTAATTTTTTCTATGAAAATAAAATTGAATTTCATCTTTTATATTTTCAAAATAAGAGCCCATTGTGTAATTTTAACAACTTTCAAACGGCATAGCAAAACCAAATGACAAACTACATAACTAACAACATATTTTATTTAATGAAAAAGTTTATATATATATATATATATCAAATATTTAATGTTTTTACCAAGATATTTGTGTTTTTTTACAGTATTTGTGATGATCTGAGCAGCTTCCACTATTAGGTTTCTCTATTTATTTGCTAACATGCCAACACATGAGACCGGACATGTTGTGCGGGTTACAATACACCTGCATTAACTGAGTGTTTGTCAGTGTGTTCCTCCGTTGTGTGGAGACCATCTCTGTGAAAGCTGCAGCCTGGGGGCTGTAGACAGACCCCTGGGACCAGCAGGCACTCAAGGCCTATTTGTTCAACAGAATGTGTTATTCTATCACAGCAGGCCTGTCACAGCAGCAATCATTCATTTGTGGAACTCTGAATTGTTTTGTCCACTGAGGACCGGGCAGACGTTTGTTGCATCTTTGAGGGCAGATACTGAAGTTTGACATTTTCAGGATCAAATGAGGAAGGAAGTCAACAATTCTGAAGAGAAATAAACTTCACGTCCTTTTAGTTTTTGCAGTTCTGACAAAAATGAGTCTTATATTCATGTTAAAGTCAAGGATCTGTGGGTTTGGGTTAAAGGTAATGGTTCGAAACCAGCTAATTTAGCCATTTTTATTTTGGTTTGTTAAGGATTAGGGTTGGATTTATGGATTATCAGAACAAAACTAGACTCAGGCTACAGTTGTGGTTAAGGTTTTCGTTGGAGGAGGTTTACTTTTCATTTTGAGAGGTAAAATAAAATATTTTAAAATGCCTTTTGCTGAGTAGGATTTGGTAAAAGTTTGAGTTATGGTTCTAGGATAAGGTTTAGAGTCGGTTTGAAGTAAGGATTAGGCTAATGGTTAGGGTTAGGATTGAGGTTTAGATTAGGATTTGGATTGAGATCAAGGTTAGTATTTGTTGTTGTTAGAGTTTTGTTTGATAATTATAATAATAAACCAATGACAGAATGAAAGGCAAAGGTGTTTTATCAAATTAACTTCTTTCACTGTTGCTGTTAGAATGAACCAGTAGACTTTTCTACCAAAACCTTCCTCTTCTCTTGTTTCCTTGGAGATTTTTCCAGATTGTAAACTAATCCTGTGTTGCTGCGACAATACTTATAAAGTAGCAGATCTTCTGGTGCTTTTGTACCACTTAGGAACCCAAACAAGACACCATGGTATCGGCGGTTAATTAGAAGGATATGAATATTTCAGTGTCCACTGTGTCCAGGTGGAATTCACAGCAGCTTCTACTGGAATATTGATAATGTTGTGACGTCGGCGTCTTCTTTTTCTCAACTTTCACTGAAAGGGTTCAGTCACTGGTCACTGAGCCTCTGTACCAGCAGCAGCAACTGTGCCCCTGTACTTTAGCGTTGCGATACTTTTACAACACCACGCCGTATGTGATTTTAAAGTGAAATTAATCCAGCCTTTACCAGATACAAAGGGGAACGTACATTTTGTCTTGGAAACCTGACTTAAAAAACGTATTTTGCATAGAAAAAAAACTAAAACAAACTAAAATATCACGGCTTTTCTTGATTACAGCTGGAAAAAAAATTTTTTGGTGCTACAAGAGTAAAGAACTATTCTGTCAGTCTGCCAGTTATTAGACGGATACAGTAACTTTCAGTTTAAGTCAATAAAAACTTGTCAAAATAAAATGAAGGGACAAGGTTAAGCTTTTTTATAAAACAAAGGATAATGAAAATGTTTAGAATATAAGGTGTTTCTGATAATATTCAAGTCAGCTGATATTAAGCTGATAAATATGTTTTTTTTTTTCCTCTGATAATGAAAATCCAACAACACAATGTCAAAGTTTTGGGAAATGTACCTCACTTTTTGGGGAACATGTCTTAGAAAAATATCTGCCAAAGTTTATATTGTACATCCCTGAATAATCTAGGATAAATTATTAATGTTTATCTGGGCTGCTTTCTCTTTAAATTCACCAAAAAAAGAAAAGATTTTAGGTCCATGTCACTAACTGGTGTCTGTAACAAGAAGACGTTTTTTGTTCTCTGATGTTTCCCTCATGCTGCTCTGCTTCGTGGTCTTATTACTGACTCACCTATATTTGCATGGATGTGTTCACAGACTCCAAAGGGACATAGTTGGTACAGGAAGCGTCGTTCGGTGCCAACCAAACCTTTCAAAGCTGTTGTTTTACATTTATTCATTTAATTATTCCTCACTTTGGTGCCAAACCCATAATTATTTTCACATTAACACCTGCCGCCTCTCCGTCCCAGAGTGTGTGTGAGTGTGTGTGTCTACTTATTCTCCATCATTAGGTGAGGTAGCCTCGGTCACGCAATGAAGTCCAGCCTGGGATACAGTACTTTCTGTTGGAAATCCTGCAGCGGCATCAGGATAAACCTGTGGGACGGGGCCGTCTGCATCCGTCCTCTTCTTCTTCCTGGCAGGACTCACACTGGCAGAGCTGGTGTTATTCATGGACAGACTCATTTCCCGCAGCAGCGGCCGCAGCAGCACGGTTCGATAGCGAAGCTGTAAAACAGTTTCAACTAGCCATAAACGCGTTTGATGAAAACAAATTAGGTGCGAGAAATATAACTGACGGGAAACATAACAGCCGGCAACGGAATCACATTAGAGGCAACGCAGGATGCCACTGCAAATAAATGTACGTTTAATAAATGGATAAATACAACATATAAAGCTCTGTGTTGCCAATTGCCATCCATCATGTGAACGTCTCCCTGTTATATATTAAATCTCATGTTAAAGATCCTTTAGAAATTAATGTTGGCCTTAAAAAAAAGCCAACGCAACCTGTCGCCACCAGTGTCCTCAAACGTCACTTGGTGTTTTTCCAGACGACTCGTGTTTTTAGATGAAAATCTGCTTAATTTCTGTCTTTTTTTCCTATTGTTGTTAATGAATTTTTAATATCCTTAATGACAGGAGAGGAACGATGTAATTAAAAGAGCACGTTACAAAAAGCGCTGACTTCATCTCTTTATGGGGACCATTTTAATGTTAGTTTAATTGGAAGCAACACATTATCTTAATGAACAGATTGCCTTGAAGAAATTCATTCCCTCTGCCGAGCTCCAAATAGCCACATGTCAATGAGGAAGTGCCATTTTTT
Source organism: Paraplagusia blochii (assembly GCA_016785265.1). NCBI lineage: Eukaryota > Metazoa > Chordata > Actinopteri > Pleuronectiformes > Cynoglossidae > Paraplagusia > Paraplagusia blochii. Next base: position 42,135 of record JAFBJS010000447.1, read on the forward strand.
TAAAAAACACGATGGGCAACGAAGAAAGAGCATGGTAACATCCCAGTATAATACGTAGTTATATTTGGTTTTAGTAAACATGAGATTTTTATACATGCATCTAAATCACACATGTGCAAACTATGGCCCGCGGTCCAGATACGGCCCATTTGGTGTTTGAATCTGGCCACAAAACTCGGCCCAGTTATATTGTTACTTTATGTTATTGTTTTGTTATTTTGCTTTTTTACGATAACTACTAAATGGCACAGAAAAAGCTCAAATTCATCTTCATGCTACGTTACCAGGTAGCGGGGTACCAGTCCCCACAACTGCCACCCAAATCACACTGCATCATTGTGTGGACCTTCCTGTTGATGGGTGTGGTGAGTCCACTGAAAGTTATGTGGGACAGTGCTATGCTTACAGCACCTTAGTGGTACCTTTGCAGCTTGTGGATTTGAACCTGGAACCCTCTGGTCCAAAGTCTGGTTTTCTACCCACTAAGCCACTGCTCCCTGCTTTTCAAGAGTTAGGTCTTTTTACAACTTGTCAAATTTAAGGACCGCTATGGCAAAATGTTTGACAACGTCTAGTCATTTTGCAAGTCAGGGACCAAAGCTGTGGTTCGAGGGCATCTTTGTGGTCAGGCCTCACGACAGTAGCAGCAGCAGGGGGAGCTCTGCAGCGTGAAATACAGTACGTGCATACAGCCAAATGTGACCAACGAGCGGAGAAATTGACCACTCGACAACCTTGACATTGTTGACACCTGGACCGCTAATGCCATATTTATTTTTTTACACCCTACACGAGTGATCGCCAGGCAGGCGGTAGCGGGAACGAGGTGAGTGTGTTTTTTACGCCGGGGAGCTCAGGGCAGTTGGCTTTAATTTGGGATTTACAAGTGACATTGTGGCCCCATGGCTGTCTTCTTACTGGGCCAGGTTTATGGAGTGAGACAGTGGGGTCTTTTCCTTGTGATTAGCAGGCCTGCGACCAGCCATGCACAAAGTATTATAGCCCTCAGCATTATGTATCAGAGTTTACAGACCCCCCCACCACGCCAACCCCCTCCCATCTCTGCAGACCCCTTCATCAAGCAGCGATCAAGCCCCACCTTCAGAAGGTCAAACCGCTCAAACCAGTCAATAACATTCAAAGATCTCCGGTGGACGCAGGCAAAAAAAAAAAAAAAAAAACAAAATAAAAGAAAAAAGGATTTCAGGCTTTAGGGGGGGCCACAAGGGTGGGGGCGCGGTCTGAACTGTGGGCAACCACATGACGACCAAAAGGCTTATCTCACGAAGGCTGTTTGGCTTAAGCCTTGGCATTAATATACTGATAGCCTACGAAATAGCCAAGCATAAAATGAATGTCGAAGGATGAAGAAACAACAAGAAAGGGGAGGAAGAAAGAGGATGAAAGTGGTTAGGCCTCCAGCTTAACAGAGCAGAAATATACAACTACCAGGGGCATTACAGGGAGACCCTTATTGATATGACTGTTATTCCTCAGGCCCGGCCTTTGTTGCACATTTACAAACAACACCTGCGAAATACTTTTACAAACAACTTTGTCTGAAACTTTTGGCAAAGATGAGATCGTTAAGACCCACCTTGGTGGCAGCATTGAAGGACAGGGTCAAAACGTCTGCACTTTCATGGCCTGTGATCAATAATCAATAAAATATTTCTATCTATCTAGATATAAAAAATTCAATTGAAAAAATAAAATTTATATTAGCAATATTCTCTTAAAAAACAAAAAAAGACAACAGTCATTACAGGAACTTTCTCAAAACTTCTGGAAAAAAAACAACAGGGGTCTCAAACCTGTGGCCCGTGGGCCATTTGTGGCCAGTGTAACGATATTTTGCGGCACCCACCTTGATGTGAAAGTTGAATTTATAAGAATATTTTACAGATTTGTTCTCCACATTTAATGGTAAATCCTATAATTCTCAAAACCCTGGTCCATAGTCTCCTTCTGGTTCAGTGTGGTATTACAAAGAAACTATGAGAAACTGATTTTTTTATACATTTTTTTCTTTTGTATTGAAAGCTGTCGGGGCTTAGTGTGGGTGGTGGCCCTCAAACTCAGATCCCTGATCTAGATATGAAAATTCAAATTGCAGTATTTAAAAAATAAAATGTGTAACCGGCAAAATATTCCGTAAAAAACAAAAGACGACAACAACCATCGAAAGAACTTTCTCAAAACTTCTAGCAAAAAAAATTGCATCCCTTTACATTAAATAAAAGGGTCAATAAAGCCATAAATGTAAGGTATTACCTCTATATAAGTGCAACACAAAATACCTCTTTACTGGGCAAATTCATTTACAAAAGAGAGAAAAAAAATACTCTGTATAGTCTTTATACTCCTGTCCACTGTTGAGGCTTTTATCCCTTTTATTTTATTGATTAAAAAAATCCCAGAGGCACTAAAACGTACAGTCAATGATTAATGTCCCTCTCAGAAAAAGAAATTATATGGAATAAATTAAACTACTGCAGCAGCAAATTGAAAAATAAGAATGTAAATGAGCTTTGAATACTTAATATCATAGAGAAAAATAGGCAATGAGGCCCAAAAATGATGAGGGATTAGTACAGAAACATGACATTAGCTCTAATGGTAAGGAGTAGATTTTCTCCACTGTCAAAATTTAACTGTCGCTTGTGATTTTTCTGCGCGGGCAGATGAAAAATGGGCGCGCGGCGTGTGGCAATCCAGAGGTCTAACCTTGTTCACAAGGTGAATAATATCTACTCATGGCGGCATATCAGTTCTTCAAACATAATGTTTTTTACTTTTTTTTAAAACGCCATTACATGTAATGAGTAAATGTCCACTTGGTGGACAGTTACTTATTACATGTAATGGCGTTGTACAATTTGGAGTAATTGTAAATAATGTGTTTTTGGCAGCGGTGGTGATGAAGTGTTGGGTTGGAAAGACCGAGAATTGAAGCGACCGTTTAATAATATGTTGTGGAATTAAATAATGATAATAAAACAGGGATAAATCTTCCTCAAAACCATAAATATGTAGAGATTTCAACCTGGTGTACTTTGGTTCTTCACCCCACGGCGTTTTTCACGCCTGCAAAGGAGAAAACAAGCTTTACACAGTTGTTTAAATGCAGTTTTTGGCTGCTCTCCTGCCTCCCACATCACTCCGCCATTTATCCAGCAGCAGAGAGTAGAGGTGTGAACTGCATCAAGCGAGGTTCTCTCAGTCGGAACCTTTAATTATAACTTCACAGTATCAGTTACAGCAACCTTGCACAGATGCTAAAACCCCTCAGAGGCTTGGCTACTCTACCTTACTTAATCTGAGCAGGAGGCGCCGAGACAGCGCCGTACCGTCACCCAATTCAATCACCAGCCAGGACGGCGCTGCATCCCGCGCCGGGGACCAATCACAGCACAAAGGATCTCTAGTCATGTGACGCCGCTACTTAGCATCCTTCATCGACACCTGTTTTCCTTTTTGTGCACACAATATTGTTTGTTGCCGCCGCTTCCCCTGCCTCTCGCAGCCTCCCTCTTTCCACAGGATATAGTGAGGTCTGCGCGTGCAGAGCTAAAGACGCTATAAAAATTGCTGAGGTATAAAATCGAAAGTGCTCAAGCTGTCTGCGAGTGGAATTGCTGGCTGGCTCGGGCCTGTTGGAGGTAGTGAAGGATCCCCGGCCAAGAGCGGCTAATGTTGTAAATCAGGCAAAGTTTGGGCTTGTTTGTTTACATATGACAAGCTTCTACGCTGGGCCGACAACAGTACACAAGGAGCTGTACTCGGCCCGGGCTGTTGTACGGGTCATAAAACTAAAAGAATATAATGTCTGCGTGCTCTTCTTGATTCAGCCTCACCTGCACTGGTTCTTGAGTAATGTTGTTTTGTTTAGACGATAGAAGCCGCACCTGCAAAACAACAGTGTTGATGGAAACATTGTACTGAAAAAGTTGTATTTGTGAGAAAACACGTATACTGTAACTTATGTGAAGTAAAGGATAAATGAACTTAGAAGAGAGTCAGCTAAGGTGAAGGGAAATGTTTACAGGACAGTTGTGAGACCAGCCATGATGGATGGATTAGAGACACTAGGAATAGGTAGAAGACAGGAGACAGAGCTGGAGGTGGAGGAGTTAAAGATGCTGAAGTTCTCTTTAGGAGACACAAGGATGGACAGGATCAGGAATGAGGTGATTAGAGGGACAACACAGACAGGAAGGTTTGAAGAAAAAGCTAGAGAAGACAGATTGAGATGGTTTGGACATGTTCACAGGAGGGACAGTGGTTATATAAGTAGAAGAATCATCCTAGAGATGGAGCTACCAGGTAGGAGACAAAGAGGAGATTGATGGATGTAGTGAGGGAGGACATGGAGGTAGTTGGAGTTAGAGAAGAAGATACAGAGGACAGGGAAAATGATGATCTGCTGTCTTAATTTTCATGATGTCCACTTGTCTAAAGTTAATAATCTGGTACCTGATGCTAAGGCGCTGCTGGGATTTGAACCCAGGATCTCCTGTTTACTAGACAGGCACTTTAACCAACTAAGCCACAGCGCCAGATGAAGTGATTTATATAGAGTTGGTGCATTGCGAGGGTCTGTTTTTATTAGAGTTTTTATTAGAGAAAGTTACATAATAATTTACTTTTTATTCACTATAACGCTTAAAAAAACACATCATTTTGCAGTTATTATCATATTACATTTTTCTACAAACACTGACCACTGATGCATTTCTTTACATTAACAAAGAGACACCTCACCTCAGTAAGAAATAAAAACGACCAAAACTACAGTGCACGGAGCAAATATAAAAAGAAGTGTATTTTTATAATCCCTGTCTGCTTCACTGATGCAGACTGTGGTTCAGTGCAGTACAGAATATTTTTTAAAACACCCACTCAGGTGTTACCAGGTCTTCCCAAACGCACCGTGATCCAAAACACTTATCGCGGCGATCGAGCCGACGCCGTTATCTTATCAGCGTTTACAGTGTGGTACACACTCAGTACCAGCGGCAGTACACTTAGCTGCTCATGCACACCCTGATTACAGCAGATCAACGGCAGGTCGCAGACTTCAACATACAGTTGACTCTCTTATAATCTACACCAGAGCCAGTGCCTACGCTGAGGTGTGACTGTGACAGAGAGAGAGAGGGGGGAGGGAAAGAGGGGAGAGAGCGGGTGAGGGTGGGCAGCTTGTTTCCTCTCTGTCTTGGGGCAGAGCACAGGAAATGCACCTGGATGAGACCAGTCACAGTTGAATATCTTTAGTGATAAGGAAAAAAAAAAATTCCTTCTTTCTCTAATATTTCTAACACCAGATCTCAAAACTCCCATCATGCATCTGGTGATGTTTGATTAGTATGGTAAAAGATAGACAAGAAAAATGAATATGAAGAGTAAATTTATCTAATCTACTCTGACCTTTGTGTGCCAACCTGAGGCCCGCAGGCCAGATGTGGCACACTAGGTCATTTAGTTCGGTCATTTTCCCTTCAATAAAGTTCATTATATCTGTAGAAATAAATAATATAATTTTTCTCTCAGATTCCTGACACTTTTGTGATTAGATTCCTGATCTCAAAACTCCCATCATGCACCTGGTGCACTACAAGGTCCATAAGCTGCGCTGTGTAATTGTTTTGTGGTCTGCATTTTCTCTTTGTAATGAAGTCAATGCCATCTTAAATCAGAAGGAAAGTATAATTTTCCTATTTTACATCCCTAACACTACATCCCAAAACTCCCATCATGCATTTGGTGAAGTTTGAATTGTACGAAAAAAATAGACGTTTCATGCAGCGAGTCTGTAGAGTGAAGTTATTTTTTTGTTATTATTTTTAACCCAAAAAATCGTGCAGCCTGACCCTGTATGTGACACCACATGTGTCAAACTCAAGGCCCGTGGGCCAAATGTGGCGCACTTGGTCATTTTGTAAGGTCCACAGGAGTTTTGGGAGCATTTTATTTTTAACTTAAGTTCATGCCATCTTTAGTCAGAGGGGCATTTTTTTCTCCCTCTCTCACAGATCCCTGTTCTTAAAATTCCCATCATGCATCTGGTGAAGTTTGATAAGAAAAAATATAAAAGAAAATTTATCTCTCTAGAAGGAATTAAATTTTATTTTCATTTCTGTAACCTGACCCCTTATAGTAAACGTATGTGTCATAATTTTCATTATGTGTTACTTTTAAAACTTTAACATATTGTTTTTTATTATTTTATTTTATTATGTTTTATTACACAGCAATAAAACATCAATAACTAAAACTCAAGTCCAGAAATCAGTATTTTAACATCAGTAGTTACATTCATAAAGTCTTTTACAGTTACAACTGTCCCTAAGAGGGGAACTCTATGGCTAATGTGCCCCCCCATGGTCAAAATGATCTCGACTCCCCCCCCGTCCTTCACACACAGACACCGTCTCACACACACAGTCACAGAAAAGGAAGGGACGACATGAAGGATGGAGGAAGGTGACAGGTAAACAAATCCCGTGTCATATTCTCCTGCTGTCTTCACTGTGCCACTTGGCATTTTAATGGAAGGGAATCCGATGTAACACATAGTTCTATGGCTAATGTCCCCCCCCATGGTAAAGATGATCTTGACTCCCCCCCCGTCCTTCACACTCAGACACCGTCTCACACACACAGTCACAGAAAAGGAAGGGACGACATGAAGGATGGAGGAAGGTGACAGGTAAACAAATCCCGTGTCATATTCTCCTGCTGTCTTCACTGTGCCACTTGGCATTTTAATGGAAGGGAATCCGATGTAACACATAGTAGTAAGTACAACAGCCCCCACCTCGCCGTCCCCCCTGTCTCCCCCGTCCCTCGTACCAGAGGGGAAAACTTAACTCCTCAGACCTATGCATTAAACATATTGTAGAATAGAGTGTAACATTTATCACTGTCATTCCTAGAGAGTTTGTGTAAATTTAAATGCGCTCAAGCGTGTTGATCCCCCCCCCCCCCCCCCCCCCCCCCCCCCCCCCCCCCCCCCCTGCACCCCCCTCCCTCTCTACAATGTATGCGTACAATGCCACCCCAAAGCCCATTTTCCTGAAATCCTTCTCATTGTTCTGCACGACCATACCACCAAACAGCTATTCATCTTTGGGGAATATGCTGTACAGAAATGTCTTTGTATGTGTCGCCTTTTTCCCCCTCGCCATGTTCCCTGTTTTTTTTTTATTTATTTATTTTTTTTATCATATTGCCGAATCCATCCAGATATTTTTTCATAGTTCCGTTCAAAAATCCCTAAATGAGAGAAAACCTGTTCAACAAGATTGCATTTATTTCAGTGTTTTTCTCATTTGTTGGCAGGTTTCACTAGAATAAATACAAATGATGGGATAAAAAAATGGATTTGTTGGTAGCAGAATATTTTAAGGGCTGGTTGTATGAGAAGAATACATTGAAATGCCACAGTCTGTGTTCTATCACCAGCATCACATTAACCTACATTAAAGAGATTCCAGCACAGAAAGACAATTAAATAAAAGTTTTTTCCGTGGAGAGTACTTTTCCAGTGTTGTAGTCTGGAGTAAATTGGAACCGTGATTACTTTAATGTGGCGAATATTTCGGGACAGTAGTGCATGGCCATACCAGCTGACACATTAAACATTAAAATAAATTACCTAACCTTTACAACTCGCAGGGACCGTAACAGGAAAAAAAGCCAAAATACTGGTTGTTTTCCACCCTGCATGGAAATGATGTCACTGATTACAGACGTGATGTCATTGATGACAGTCATGATGTCATAAATTACAGCTGTGATGTCATCAATTAAAGCCATGATGTCATCGACCACAGTCAATACTTTTGTCTAAAACCATTTGTTTTTAACACTTTGGCTCAACAACAAATACTTTAAAAAATATGATGTGAATATTTACCGAATGTATTGTATGTGGTATATTAGGGACAAAGAGTAATTTCATTTACCGCCACTAGGGGTGCTCTTATGATCAAAGCATTTTTTTGTTTACTGGACTTAAAAAAATTAAAATTAAGGCCAAAAGACAAACAAATCTAATGTGCAGTATATATTTAATGAGTATAATATATGAAAAATACCAATATTTTTAGTTACTTTGTCATTTAATGTTTCTTAAAGGGATCATTATTGTGACATCAAAATTAAGGGAAAAATGCCCTGATTTTTTAGAAACAAAATAAATGTTATATAATAAACATAATAAAAACAGTTAATTTGTCAGGAAACAACACAGATGTGAAAGAAAACATACAATTACGAACAATTACCTGGCACTAAATAATGGTGATAATTTAATTTCTCAACAGTGTGAAAACATAATCATTGAATGATACTATTGTACTGCATGTATTGAAGGGCAGATCAGCGGGTTCTATATCCCAGTACTTTAGAACGTCGTTTAAAGCGGCCCGTGATTAAAATCGAACACAGAGAACGACGTTGCTCGAATGACAACACATGTTCTCACGGCGAGGGAAATGTCTTTGTGTGAGGACTGCACATATGTCCGCCTTTGTCCTTCACCATTAAGACGCCGTCCTTTGTCATGAACGTGAAAAAAGAAAGAGTATCTCTTCGTTAATACACTCTCACATCGCCGGCCGGTGATTCATGCCGTCTGCTCACGCTGATCGTACATTATGGAAACACATTACAGCATATTGTGCATTTCAGTGAGGGTCATTTTGGAAAAGCCGTTTACTCTGCCTGTGCAGAAAATCTTAAATAAATTTAATTGTCTGCATCCACCATCAGAAATGACTTTATGCGTTTTGCTTCATAATGAAGAGCTTTCACATCCATAAACTTAAATCACTGTGCACAGCTGCTGAGGTGTAATTAAAGCATTAAATATGTGAACGATCAACTCCCACTAAACAAGATGACACCAACAGCCCCCCGCGCCGGGCTCTCAGCGTGGAGGTGAAAGCAGCCAGGCTGATGGGCTTTTCCTAAAACTCCGTCGTCTGTGCCTCCTTTTCTTCCCTTTTCCTTCTGTGTTTTTCAACTCTCAAATGTCATTCCCATAAATCTCACTGCTTTCTCTTCAGCGCCAGTAGCTGAACTGATGCTAACGCCATTAGTTGATGATTTAATGACACTGTAGATGAGGACAGTCGTCCCGTTTCTATCATTTTTTTCACCCTTCCTCTCCCCGCCTGCCGACTGAGGAGCCAGGAAATCTGAGTCTTTCTGAGGGTGAGGGTGGTGGCGCTCGTATCTCATCCTCCATTATGCCAAGGTCACTCGGCTGCTTTTCTTAATGTGATCAGGGAAAGTGTCACTTTTGCAGTTCTGTGGCAGTAAATAAGAAGTGGCTCTAATTTGAATGTAGTGTACCAGAGGCCCTTTATGGGTTGTTAATTTAGTGTTTAAATACATTTAACAGTTGAGAGAGAGTACTGATTAGGCCGGCTCTCCGAGTGAAGGCTATTTTTCCTCTTCACTATTCCCACCGACCGGGTATAGATTATTATTGTTATGATGTGACAGATGAATGCCGACTTATTCTGAGTTAGGAGGAGCCGCAAAGGCCAGGAGAGCAATAAAAAGTGTCATTTTGTTGAGTTATTTCTCCTTAACTTCTCCTCTAAATTCCACATTTATTTATTTAACTTTTTCCTCGGCGTCTGTTACGAGTAAAAGGTCGCGCGCGGAAGGAAGTTTCACGGATTAGACCCGTCCGTGTTTCACCCGGGAAATGGTGAACTGTGTTGACGAGTGTGTCGTGTGTTGTTCTGTGTTCAGACATGACAACAGCTTCAGGGCAACAACGTTTTCCAGTCTAAGCAGAAACTAAATATAGTTTCACTTTTTTTTTTTCCCGCTCTCTGCTTTAAAACCTCCTCCATGAATTCACGTCTATGAAATTAAAATAGGTTCTTCTGACAAATGTTAGTATTGTTATGTAATGTAATCAACTGAAAAAGTCCTAATTGTTGAGTCTCACAGGGTCCAATAAGGACATTTGTGTTTTCTTATCCTCTGAATCTGATTTACTGGCTGTATTTGAGTTTGGACTTCATGAAGTCCTACTTTCACATTGATTCCGCTGAAGGTGACACTGATGTTAAGATGTATTCTGTTTATCAAGACTCAGTTCTTCTTCTTTGATTAAAAACTGACCTGAAGCCTGGATGAGAGATAAACATCTTTGAGAAATCAGCTAAATCCAGTCGCCCTAGAAGTAACTAATTTTTGATTATATGACCCCGATGACTGAGTACCACAACAGACTCCTTCTTTTGTTTTAATCATAGCTTCTATTCATTGAGCTGCATTACTGCCACCTACTGGATTTACGTTTTATTCCTTGCATCCATCCCAATTCATACAAACAGGGTTGATAGATATTCTATTCATTCATTTATTAATTCATCTTCATTGTCTTTTCCATTGCCTCTCAGGGGCAGCAATCTCCACGACTGCCACCCAAATCTCAATGGAAGTTGTGTGATTGGGTACTACGTTCCGAGCAACTCGTGGCAACCTTGCAGCTGGTGGACTAGAACCTTGAACCCATCGGACCCATGTCTGCCTCCTTAACCACTAGGCCACCACTCCTGCTATTTTGCACAGTTTTTGTTAAAATATTTGCATAGTTGCAGCAGCAGTTATTATTGTTAGTTATTTTTGTCAATAATGTTGCACGTTCTCTGGTCCATGTACCTCTCCGTCACATCACCACTCTGAGTCTGGCGTCTGATTTACTTCCCCGCTGTTTCCTGGTTTCTTGTTATTTTTACACGACCCACCACTTAGTCCCACTTTACTAACCCAACGCAGGACACACGGCGGCGGACACAGTCCGACTGCGGCCGTCCTCCTCCGTTGCTAAAGATTTCTCTTGACACCGAATGGCAGTTATGAAATTGGGGGATAAGTTAATGTGTCACAGTTCCATTGATTTTTCATTTGCCTCTGGCTGCCCCCGGCTCCACAGCCAGCCTGTGCCTTTCCTTTGTGCTTTGTGCAGCCTTGCAGCATGACAGAAGAAGCCGGCGCGGGTGTTCATGAAGGGTGTCACACCTGATTACAGGTGACACCATCCTTCTGTCATTCACCGTGGCGCAGATATTAACATCAACTCCCGCAGAGCAACGTTAAATACCGCAGATTTCATATTTCTATTTGAGCTCAAGCTCCATTCTCCTCACGGACAATTTAAATACAATGTATTTATTTTTACCTCATCTATAAATTGCACTTACGTGACGCGCAGGAGGAGGAGGAGGAGGACTAAAGCGGCCTGTACGGCTGCAGGGATAAAATGAGCGGTAGCAGAAATCTGCGGCAGCTCCCTATGAAAGGAAAAATACGCTCACGTAACAACAACACGGTGCTCAATGAGCTATGTCCTCAGTTCCATATGAGATTGGTTAATACAAAAGCCTGCTGCTGAAAAACATTGTCCTGCTTCCAGTGACAAAGACAAAGTGCCTGTGTTTGGCGTACGCGAGTCAAAGGGACAGGTGACGACAGGGAGGGAGACCAGCGAGGGAATTTGAATTTCACATCTAGGAGGAGGCAGCATGTCATTAAAAACCCTAATTTCAGTGTCAGGTAGACTTACAGGTGATCCATCATCTTGTCAGAAGGATTTTTATTTTATTTTCAAAGGGAGTTCAGAGCAGGCGTTCAGCACTTTTTTTTTACTTCTTTATTTATTTTACCTTGGTTTCGATTAGAAATTTAAACACAATTAAACTAGGAGACAAATCTCAGCCGTCGTAGAATCGTCAAATCGCCATAAAGTCGAGTCAAACGTGGTTGTTTTAATGACAACGAAGAACCAGAAGTTCAACTCCGACGTGTCCACGTCTGACGTTTAATCACCGTCGCCACCTCCAGGCTCACTTCCCAGTTTGGGCACACACACATCGGCGTGCACGCCTGCTCCTCATGTGCCACCGACGGACGACATATCGGCGCACCCACATGAATGCCATTTATTGGTACATTTCTAAATGTTAACGCCTGTCGACTCCAATCGTTTCAGAGGAGGAACTCGGGAAATAAAATGCATCGGAGGGTTACCTGAGAGGAGGAGGACACACGTTAACCCTGATAGGCTGTGACAAAACACCATTACCTTCTCCTGTTCACACAGTGACGTACAGGACAGCTAGTAGTCCCCTGTCCCTGGAAGGAACTGTCTCACGGAGAGACGCAGCCCTTCTCCCGTCCCCTCCCCACCTGCCTACACATACATGCACATTTTTCCCCTTTCTGTCACACAGTAAAATTGTTGGAATCTTTTTCGTAGCTGAACAGAAACATTCTTTCTTCAGGTCAGGTGGAGTCAGAACATTTCACAATTTTATTTTTCTTTTCTGGATCTACTGTATGGATGTTGTTCTGCGGGCAACAGTTAGAAGTTCGGACTCTTAGAATTCCAAGATGGGAAAAAGGTGAAGCAATATAAGCATGCAGTAGGTTTGATTTGTTGACTAGTTTATTTTTAGAGTGCCCCTTGTGGGCACCTTAGGTAGTTCATGACAGCGACCAGGTGACCCCTGGTCTATTCATTTCTAATATGGTAAATGACTATATTAGTTGCAAATGTCTCATTTTTAGTGCAGTATCTACGTGGTAGGTGTATAGAGGATCATGTCCAGCTATAGCTCCAGTCTTATGATGGTAAAATGTGTTGCATCCGAAAGAAAATTGCCTTGACCATGTTTTCTATTAATTTTACAAATCATGGTATATGGCATATGTATAAAAGACCAAAGGTTTGCATGGAAAACCCAAAAATTTCTGAGTGACCTCTAACCTTTGAACAAGAGTGTAGTTTGTATAATTTGTACAAGTTTGGCGGGACGGATTACAAAGCTGATCGGGCCACATCCGGTCCCCCAGCCTTAATTTGTACAAACCTCCTCCAATGTATTTTTCTAAACCACGTTGAGGAATTTGGTTTTTAATAATTTTACTGATGTTGCGACACATCTCTATTGAAAAAAGCTAGATTGCGAAAAAAAGAATAATATGTTATGTAATTAATTTTAATTAATATCAATAAAATCACACACTTTTAAACCTGAAGGAATTATATTTTACATTACATTAAAGTATATTTTCCACTTAGGTGAAAAAAGGCACAAAACTAAGCTTGAATCTAAACACCGTTCCATGGTCTCAGAGGATAATGAAAAAAACGGTTTAATTTAGAGTCTTTTTGGAAATTTGTTAAAGTATGACAAGGCATTAAATGCAATCATGGCATGAAACAAATGGACTGAAGCTCAGACAGCAGCAGCAGCAGCAGCAGTAGCAGCAGCAGCCTGGTGTGACCAGACTCAGAGTCAGAACTCTGTGAAAAGAGCTGAATCCTGGAGTCTGTCCGCGGCGAAGAAAAACATATGTTTTCAAAGACACAGTTGGATCTCTGTCAGAGTTGAACGCTCTCAGATGCATGTCCCACCAAACCGTCCAATCAGATTGAGCCGCCGCTGCTGTCGTAACGTAACGTGTCATATAACCTCTGTGGTCGTTACATCGGGCTCCATAAATGGACAAAAATGCCACGCCAGCAAGATAAAGAAAAAACGCGAACAAACGCAGGGCTTCATTAGTGGAATCTTCCCAGCATGCTTTGCGATGACAAATGATTGACTTGGAACAATATCTAAGGCGATCAGGATAAAGCACTCGCCATTTCAAGCCTCAGCAAAATCCTAATTCTAATTAGACCTTGCGCCACATTCCAAATAAAAATGGCTCCCGAGGTGATTCAGCCAATCAGGTGTCTCAGCCAGACCACTGAGACAAGACGAATAAAGAAAATGATTAAAGTGATAACAAAGGCATAAAATTCAAATTATGGCTGCATCACATCTGGGATCTGTATGTTACTGTACTACCATTTAGGTCGCCTCCCTTTTTTTCCTCCCTTTTACTTTTTTTTTTGCATGAGTGCAATCACAGAGCAGAGGGAAAGACAGGGCAGGAAGGAGAGAGTGAAAAAGCAGGGAAATTAAAAGGTAGAGAGCGAGAACGCAAATAGGCTCTCAGCTTTAAGGTTATTAATGACTCCTCAAAAATGTGCGACTTTTCCAATCTCTCCGAGAAGCGCTTGAAGGAGCCTGCAGATGAAGCTGACCTTCACAATGTTCTTTGGTCTTTAGTTAAGAAATTCACTCACCATTATGGCATCATTAGGGAAACAAGGGTAAAATTACTCCATGGTTAATGACCTATAAGATCTCCACCAAAATTTGTTTCAGATCTAATAAAAGTGAGCTTAGCACACTCCAATGAATTATGAGGACTGCTATGGCGGGGCATTAAAATGTGGGGAAATAGATTTTCAGAAGCTAGGAGGACTGGACTTTTCAAATCAGATAGTAAGAATGGAATTTTCTGGGCAATAAATTCTACCATGTCTCAATTTCATTTTTTTCTCACCTCGCAGAATTTCCAGGCAGTGATGGAATCTGTGAGTGGGATGGCCTCTAAAAATTCATTGCCAATTGCCGTCTCCTCCTCCATCCCCTTAAGGTAGATGGATTGATGGATGAATAGCCAAATGGGCAAATAAGTGGTGGAGGCTACGGCCAAATAAAAACTCAGTGTGAGATAGAAATAAATGATTAGATCCCCATGGATACTTACAGGGAAAACGCCATGACAAAAAAGTGGGATAAGCCTTGGAGTTGTACTGATGCTCATCACTTTATGTGTTTACATCCTCTTTCTACCTCACCGTCAAAAAATTTACTACATGCCAGCCTGGTCATTAGTATAACACAGGACCAGTGGAGAGGACACACACAAACTCATTAAGGAGGACAATGTAATGTAAAGCTGCAGGCGACTCTACCGCCGCAACGCTCCGCCACAAACGCATGCATCAAAAACCCCGCACATGCTCACACGCCCGCGCTGCTCGCATGTCTCGTAATGGAGGCCATCACATGACATTAAAGTTAAGAAGCAGTCTGAAAAAAAACAGTATTTGGTTTAGTTCAGTTTAGCTGCAGCCGCTGTTAAAAAAAAAAAAGGTTTGTGAGCTAATGGCATTTGCTCTCTTTAAACTTTAATCTTTCCTATTAATTCCCTGCAACTGGAGAATGTGCGAAAGTTAATGTTCCATGAACGTGTTTCTCACTCTGCAATCTCTTCAAGCTAATTACCTTCAGGTGCTAAATGGGGGGAAATTGCAATCCATTTGGAAGGCAGAAAATTTCACCTCCCCTTTGCCTATATGTAACAGTGTGTGCAGTTAAAACAAGAAAAAAAAAAGAAAATCAAGCGTAAGAATCCTGGCCTGGGTAGAATGGACACTCTGGTCCTGGTCCCTCACCAGCCTGTCCATACAGAGGCGTCTTCGGGAGAGTGAATCGCTTCCTGTGCCTTCCCGCCTCACTGCTTATGCTGCAGGTCAGTTGGAGGTCAGCAGGTGCAGCGGTGGACAAAAATGTGGAGCAGATGTTTGATTGGCGTGGACCGAGTGCAGATCGGCGGTGAAAGTTTTCTTATGTGAACACAGAGGCGCGCTGGATGGTCATTCTGAAGGGTAAGCGCCAAGGAGATACGGAAGAAGTACAAAATACAAATTAAAATCAGATTAAGTCAACGTGACAGATTCATGGCTCTGTGTACGGAACATTAAATCCCAGGGAGCGACACAGAATCCGTCAATGACAGGATCAAGTTGGAAATGTACAAACGGTTCCCGGGTCAATCACTAATCAGTAACGCCTGGTGAACAGGCTCAGTGCAGACAAATAGCTTTGATAAGTTCTTTTTTTTTTCTTTTAACCCTCAGCCTGTGGAGGAGGAATACGAGGAGAGGAAGTGGAGAGGTCAGAATGAAGAGGGAGGGGACCTCAGATGGTCCCCCTGACCTCAGTTTGAGCCCCATCTTGAAAGAAAAGCAGTAATTTCAATATAAAGTTGGTTTGATCTGTGACACAAGAACCTGGAATAAGTGAGAGGAAATATTGCACATGCTTTTGTCTGACGCCATTATGGTTTAATGAATGGACAACTGCCCTTGTTGACATTTGTTGTTTTATTTTTCATTTATGGCTAATGCCTTTGCATAACAATCCTCTGTAAATTGACTTTTTCATAATCATTCGCCACAGTTACTGAGTTCCATCCGTCTGCGGGCAATATTTTAAGGCAAATTGTCAGGCAACGATACTGCGCCGTAATAAGATGAAGATGAAACTGAAACTTGAGATTTGGTAATTCTTCAAGTTCAGTTCGCTGACCGATGTTTGAAGAGATTATTACAATTGATTTTCTTAACAAACAATGTCAAATAGGAAAAATATCTAACAAAGGAGCCAAGTGTGGTTAGAATTTTGTGAGAAGGAAAATAATTTTAACAAATTTATTCTTAACTAGGGGTTTGAGTGCAATAGATCTGGACTGCAGGCAGGACAAGCTGACTTTATTATACAAGGTATAATATATAAAATGTAAAAAAAAAAAAATAAAATGTAAATATATAAATATGCCTTTATATGCGATCATTATTTGATTTTTTTTGTAGTCTGAATCTGACCAGTTTTGGGTCCGTGGGCCAACAGTTTAGATTTAGCCAATTATTTAACCTTTGACTGTGAGAGGAAACTAAATATAGAGAAAAAACAGACAAACTCTGTACAGAAAGAATCAAAATCAAACCAAATCAGGCAATTGCACTAACCACTGTCTCCACCGTGCGGCAGTAATAACAAATGGAAAGAGGCACGTAACGTGTCATATTTGTGTTATTGTAATAATAAGTGAATTAGTGGGGAGTTGTGCAAACAGTGCATATCGCAGACAAACACCAGTAGTGACAGCGCTGAGCTCCCACTGTGTCGAGGAATCTCCCACCAACATCACTCCCTCCCATTTATCTTTATGGCTGAGAGCAGAGAAGAAAGAAAAGAAAAAGGAGTAGGAGCTGGGAGGCAGAGGAAACATCAAGAAAGAGCATTCCACAGAAGTGTAGCTCTTTTTTTACTCTCTACATCATCTTAAAAAACACTGTACTGGTAACTAAAACCCAAGGAACACATTAGTTTCCTCCATTGCACCTCGTGTGGCCTTTTGCTCCGTCATTTCCTGCAGACAGCTTGAAGGCACAGGTTAGCCGTGAACAGCCACCGTTATCTTCTGCTGTTTTTATTTTGCCGTTAGTTTTTCTCCCTCCATTCTCGGGCCATCTCGCTAAAATGCCAAAGCTATTTGGTTAAATCATTCGCAGGTGTTATGGCCGTAGAGCGGCTCCGCCGAGTGGCATCGCTGTGTTGTACTGAAAGGTTATTTTCTTCACGAACACTTGAGGGTCCACTGATCCCTTGTAAGTGTCTGTTGGAAAATGCATTGACATTTTAGGTGAATGGAGAAACCCCTCCTCAATAGAGTCTCTTTCATTGCTCTTCAGGTTTCAGGTCATTATACCCGCAATAGGGGATCACTCAACCTAGTTTGGTATTACCTCCGAGAAAACCCTTTACACTACTTCACTTAGTCCATTCACAAATTTGCTCTGTAAGTGAGAGCGTAAACTTCTGACCTGCAGGATTATGTTTGAACACATAATGGTCTTTGCCCACTGTAGGCAGAATCATTGGTTGTTTTTATGGCTTGTCTATCATAACATTATATTGTAGGCTGGATTCGGTTATTCACCTGTAATTACAGAGCTCACCACTAGAGGAAAAGGGCCCTGTAATAAAAATAAATGGTGAAAAGATATTTACAGTAAAGGTTCTTGGTGAGAGTTTAGAGCCGGGGTCTCAAACTCAAATAAGTTGAGGGCCATGCTATCATTTCACTGAAGGGACAGCGTCAGCTTTCAGTGTTTAATACAAAAAATAATTTGATAAAAAAACAGTTTCCCGTAGATTATGTGTAATACAACACTTAACCAGAAGGGGGCTGTGACCATATTAAAAACTGTAGAGATTTACCATGAAATGTGGAGAACAAATCCACATAAAATTATTATGAATTTAACTCTAACATCAAGGCGGGGGCCGCAAAATATCCTTCCACGGGCCGCAAATGGCCCACAGGTCGCGGGTTTGAGACCACTGGTTTAGAGCAAAATGACTAGAAAATAATTTTTACCATTACCATCATTTTTAATGGTTGCCTATATATTGAAATACATTAATATTAATTTTCTTTTTTATTTATTAATAAAAATCATGTATTTGTTACTATAAAAAAACTAGAGCCATTAAATGATTCCTAGTGTCTTGTTTCCTAAACCAATTTCTCCATATCTGCACAGATGCATTGAATTCCAGGCCAATCACCAAACTCCAAAAAAGTTAAGGCAAAGTTTCTCTCATCAGACAGTTTTTCTGGACATAGTCACGGCCGACAGTCACCACAGACAAGTCCATTCAGTCAAATGCTGCACCTGCCATGCCTTGTAAAAGCTTTTGCAATTCCACTTCAACAGGGTTCAGGTGATTTGGAAAGGTAGACTTGCCATTTCACACACCAGTATCCCGGCAATCCGCAAAGACCCAGAAACATTCCCGGACAGGATTAGAATTTCATGATCACCAGGTGTAGTCGTTTTTTATCAGGTCTTTTTTTTTTTACTTTGGTCGATTTTTTTGATGCTAAATTTTCCAATGAAAATTATGTGGTTAAAAAACAGGGAAAACAAATGGATTATAAACCTGTTGCGTTGCCTAAGACTTGACCATTGACGAGCAAAAGCTTGATAAATATGTGAAAAAACACAATAAAAAATTCCAGAACTAATTTCTCGCGTTTGTGTCGACAAAGGTCATAACAAAGTGATGTTTAAAGACTGAACAGACTGTCGTTCTCCAGGCTCCCCAGTCCAGTCCAGTCAGGCTGAGTCGGCTCACGCTGATAACGTAGGTAATGGTGTTTCCGGAAGAGTGAGGCCAGATGAAACACACCACACGGACAGATACCAAAGGCATACTGGCCCCTTCTGTCGGAAAATTTCATTTTTTCCAGCAGGAAGCCATGAATGCCGAGGCTGAATCCAAATCCGGTTTTCCGCACTTTATCAGCGTGTGGCCCACCAAGTGGTGAGAGGATGGGGGGGGCGAGGCGGAGGTTGGTGGGAGGAGGGAGCGGGAAGCTGATGGGGGGGGGGCTGATCCACTCAGCCGAGACCCTCCACTTTAATCCAATTTACAGCCTCCCCCAGCAAAAGATAATTACAACCCTTAAACCAGCTACAAGAGGGGCAAAAAAGAAAAGGCCTCACTCACCCTGACTGTGCCTCTGGCCCCTGAAGTCTCCACCTAGAGAAAGAGAAAAAGGAGGGTGGGGCTCTGTTAGCAGGACTCAAGCAAAGGCATTGTGACAAACTAAGAGTGTGTGTACCTAATGAGGCAAAATGATTTTTTTTTTCCAGCCTTTGGATGCCCGCTGGGCAGCTGTAGAATGCACCCCAGGACATCTTTGCTCACTGGTGTTCGGCCCAGATGTATGGGAGGTGTATTTTAGTTTGGTGTGAATCAGAATATTTACAAAACACACATTTTATCAAGATAAAAAGATTCACTTTGTCTATTTGTCAGTCTGTTTGTCTCCTTGTCGGTCTGTCAGTTCATCTGTTGGTCAGTCTGTTTCTGTTTTGGTTTGTCTTTCTGTCTGTCTGTTTGTCGGCCTGGCAGTCTGTCAGCCTGTTTGTCTGTCGGTCCGTCTGTTTCTTTTTTGATCTGTCTGTCTGTTGGTCTGTCTTTCTGTCCGTCTGTGTGTTTGTCTGTTTGTCGGCCGGTCTGTCTGTCTTTCTCTGTTGGTCTGTCTGCCTGTCTGTCTTTCTGTCTGTTTATCGGCCTGTCTGTCTGTCTGGCTTTCTCTCAGTTGGTCTGTTGGTCTGTCTTTCTGTAAGTCTGTCTGTCTGTCCATCCATCTATTTCTTTTTTGGTCTGTCTGTCTGATTGCCTGTTTGTCTGTCTGTCTGGCTGGCTTTCTCGCTGTTGGTCTGTCAGTTTGTCAGCATGTCAACCTGTCTGTTTCTCTGTCTGTCTTACATCCATGTATTTGGTTTGAAAATAATATATAATATATTTTGCAATAAGGTCTCAGTCCTAACTTTTCAGACATGAAGCAGAAAAAAAAATTGTATTTGTATTGTATTGCATTGCATTGTATAGCTACAATATGTATGTATATATCTATTTATATATATACATTATATATTTAGAAATTGCATTGATACATGTCTTTTTAAGTATTGTTTTTATATATTTATAGGACATGTACTACATCTGATAGCAAGTGTGTGAAACCATGAGCTTCTTGCAGTAAGGCAGGAGTTAAAAAACATTTTTCACCTCCCTTAAATCTCTTATTTAATTCATGTATTTGGTTGCAGGATAATAAATATTCCTGACACTGAAACTGTGGTGAAAATTTCCCTCTTTTTCATGTCCACCACTGATTCTTTTATCAGTTCCTTTTGAAGTCAGAATAAAAAGGGGGGAAACTTTTGCCGAAGAATGTGAGGAAATAATAATGGAGGAGCTCACGGGGGACGGGGCATCAGGGGGGAGAGCGGAAATGCTGGCCAGTCCTAATTAATATAAGGAGAGACACTCCCAAGTCTCCCATTCAGCTGCTCACAATGGAGATCTCCAACGAGCAGAACCCAGAAAGAAATATGGGAGGAGTGGAAAATCCTCCTTCTCAGAGCAGCCAATTTTTTTATTCCATTTTCGTAGCAGCATCAGCTCCACGACTTAAAAAAGATGATTTCGCAAACATTTCTAGAATTCTGAGTCGTCGTCTTCTCCTCTTGTTCCCCCCAACTCTCCTCCTGTTGCTCCTTCCTCTGATTTCCGCCCGTCTTAGTGGACGGGCTGAAGTCAAGAGCAGAGCTGGCCCTTATTTGGGGCACAGCGCGGGTGGAGGTGCTGTTTTACCCACTCAAGAGTGGAGGAAAGAAGGGTTTGTGAGGGGCAACAGTAGAACAGAAGTGTGGACCCACCTGCCGCCGATTATCCGCCCAGTTAGGGGGTTTAGTCTTGAACCCTGAACTTCAGAGCTGCCCCACACCACTAATCTGTTAATTAACCGAGAAATACCCTGGAAAAACTTTACACGGCCATTGTGTGTGTGTGTGTGCGTGTCTGTGTGTGTGCATCTGAGTGTGTAAAATAGAAGAGACAACGGGAGAAACAGAGAGAGAGAGAAAGGAAGGGACTGAGTTCATCTGTAGCTGCTACTTATTCACTACATCACATGAGAAAAAATAAAGACTTGGAAAAATATTATTAGACCTCCCTTAGATTAGACCATCTTTTCTTCAATGTCTTGTTTATTTAAATGCCTGGTGTCACTAAAGAATATTAACTGAAGAATAAAACTGAAAAAGTCTTTTGTACAAGGCCATAGCTCTGTACATATGACGATGGCTGCATAACAGCTCTGAAAAAAAACTCTTTGTCCAAACAAAATATACCTTTAGTTGTACCAGGCATTATAATGAACAACAAAATGAAGAAAACAGCAGAGGGCGATCTAAATTTTTTTTTTCATTACTCCATGTCCATCTGAAGAGATGAGGAAATTATTTATTATGCTGTGTGAGAACAGACTGACTGTGAGAATGTGCTTTACAGACTAAGACTAAGAAATTACAGACTAAGAAGAAAATAAATAGTAGTGATATTAAAGTTAAGAAAAAATATAATTCCCCTTAACAGACAGGCCTGAATAAAGGTTTGTAAACTACTGCCAACTACTGAAATCTTACAGTTTCTTCATCTTCCCCCATTTATTCTTTCTCCTGATCACTGAGCAACTTTAACAGCAGGTATAGAGGCTATACATCAGTGTTTTTCAATCTTTTTTTGAGTCGAGGACCTTGTTTACTTTGGAATATCTTGAAAAGACCAGCTGAAATTTAAAAAATGTAAAAGTCTGTAGTCTATACTAATAATATAAAGTAATTCTAGGCACCATTTTATCAACAAGAATCAAATAAACACAGAAAAATTTATGTAATGTATTTATTTTATTAAAGAAATTGAATCTTGTGGAACGCTACTGTGCCGCAGCAAAGTGGTTAAAAAACACTGCTTTAGTTGCACATACTGTACATCCTGGGTAGTAAGATGTACTACACTTGTAGTTAATTTACAGTGTTAAACTGTTACTGTAATGAATCTTTCTGTTGTCCAATACAATATTAAGTTGTATTAATTAATCTGTAGATATTTATTGACAATCATAATATAATTATCAATTGAGTATTTACATATTTTGGTTTCAAGGGTCACCCCAGGTCTCCGACCTATAAATACATGACGTTATCATAACAGACCCACCTGAGCGTCCTGCGGTCGAGGAACAAAACTCTCAGACGTTGTTGTGACGGCTCAGGGCGATGATAAGTGGACCAACAATGTCAATTAGTCGTGTGTTTATTAGTATGTGACAGGTGCTGGTCGTGGTCATGCAGATTAACTCTCAACCCTTAAAGGGACGGGACAACAATGACGGTGAAACACGTCCGTCCGAGCAGAAAGTGAAGGTAGCAAAAGCAACATGGCAAAGCCTGCTCAATTAATTACATGGACTAATGAAGTTCTGCTTGATTAAATGCTGCTGGCATTAAAACGCCTATTTTTCCTCCACACTGTGGCATAATGGACGCTTACATAAATAATGGAGTCTTTCATGGTAATGGCAGCGTGTGAGATAAGCCACGCCTCCTCTTAAAACCCTAAATCAATTCATTAAGGCTATTGCCCTTGATTATCCAATCAGAGAACTGATTGGATAATCAGATTTCACCTCTGACCGTGGACCTTCTCTGGCTCAGATGACATTGATTACAGATTGTTTCTATTTTTAGTTACGGGAACGAACTTCGGTGTCAAAGGCATGAACTAACAGAGTGGCTTTAAAAGTGGCTGTAGCTGTTGTTTCCCTGCAGCTCAGACGGACGGAATGACACGGCCATCAAATAATGGCCGTTTAGAAACACTATGGCATGAAATGATTGTGAAAAATGAAGAATCGCTAATGTGGTTTCTGGACCCGACTGAGGAACAATGGAGCAAAAGCTGTTTCAACAGCACTAACCACACTCTGAAAAAAAGATACATTCTCATATTTATATGAAATAATATATATATTTATGTGTGTGTGTATATTATATTTTTCCTTATGATGAAGGATGTTTCCCTTTGTGATAAATTAAGTTTGCAGTGTTTGCAAATTCAATTACTGTAAATAATATTTCTTCATGACAAATGGCCACTCTACTGTACAAATACAGTCTGAGTCCAGTAGCAACGACTTAAGAAATATATAATGTCTAAACTAAACATATCTAAGGATTAGATTTAAAATGTCTAGCACTGAACACAAGGTGCAAGAAAATCTTGAAAAAAATCTTAAAAATGTAATTTTATTCAAATGAAGTTCTAAAAATTCAATAGGAAGACAATTTCCTATAAATCTATCATATATTTCCTAGTATACATTCTAATAAAAGTGAATTTACAACATGTATTTTAATCTAAATCTAAATTAATGATCTAAAATGGTAGATTTCATAAATTATAAAGGATAAAGAAAATGTTAAACGCAATTATTTTAAGTAGATCAGGATCTACCAGTGGATCTCCAAAGGAGTGTTGGTAGATCCCAAACAAAAATAAAAAATAATAGTAATAAATACTATAGTAATCCTATTTCAACAGTAAAGATAATATAAGTATTGAGTCAGACACTAAAACGTATCTTATATGTTAATGTAGAGAGTAAGATATCCAGTTTATATAAGTAAATATATTTTGTGTTTTCAACCTTCATTTAAAAAATAGCTCACAAGACAAAAAAAGTGTGGACACCCCTGATTAACACTCATATATATTAGATTTCATTTCATTTTAATAATTCCAGCATCATGACTGATATAAACCTGTAGTTTTACTTCACCTCCTCACATGAATCTAAACCAAAATCAATGTGAGATAAAAAAAAAAATCCCTCTGGCAGAATTGCACCAGCCAAGTGTCAACGTATCAAATAAATGTTGTGAAATGCCACAGCTGCATTCAGACCTTGTTTTGGTGCTTGTTGAACAAGGCAGCGTGGGATTGCTCTCCCTCAGCCTGTGGTCTGTCCTCTAGGGTGCGAGGATTCCGAGTCACTCACTGCACATCAGGCTTCTTCCCCCCGGGGCCCCTGCATGGAAGTGGCGAGAGCAGGTTAACAAACTGTAAAGGCTTCAACTGAGCAGCAGCACACAAACAGTTTTCTCCACACAAAGGGATTGGCTCCAACAAATGTCATAAGCCCATAATGAGATAGCTGATCTCGGTGGTGGAGAAGAAAAGAGAGAGTGAGAATGCTTCCCCTCTCTGGCCAGTTTGGCTGTGAAAGTCAGGGGAACAGAAAAAGGGAGCTTCCCTGTTTTCTTAGGAGCCCTCGGAGGCCGGCCAACATGACAATGCTGGTCAATTAATTGGTGAAAAAGTGAAAATCCAATTAATGTGTATCAAGCTGGCAGTTTTGCATGATGATGGCTCATTAGGAGACCAAGCTGGGAGTGGGAGAGTGGAGGGGTGGAGGGGCTTAAACCCCACTCATTAAACCTCTGTCCTTCTCAGTGGGGTTTTAGGGATTGGATTATCTATGCAACAGGTCCCAAACAAAACCTTAACGTAATGCTCATTTAGTAGATTTGGGGCTGATGAATAACTAATTCTCTGAGGTGGCTTTTTCAAGAAAAAAAAAACCTTTTAAACTATTGTACTTCATAGACAAACACAGTATTATGTGTTTCCACTTTATAGGACACGACTATGACGTCCTAAGATAGAAAAACAGAAATAAAATGATAATAACATAGATAAACCTATGAAACACTCATGGAAAAGATCCAGATTGGAAGTTTGGAGAAAAGACTAGAGAAGACAGATTGAGATGGTTTGGACATGTCCAGATGACAGTGGACACATTGGTAGAAGAATGATCCTAGAGATGGAGCTACCAGGTAGGAGACAAAGAGGAGATAGATGGATGCAGTGAGGGAGGACATGGAGGTAGTTGGAGTCAGAGTAGAAGATGAAGAGGACAGGGGAGATGGACAATGTTGATTTTCAGTGGCAACCACTAAATAGGGGGAAAACTGAAAGGAGAAAAAAAACATTGTTGAACATTCAGGAAATCCAGTCAAATATCTACATGAAGGCCGGGCATGACCTAATGCTGAATGTGCAGATCGGTAGCAAGAAAGCAAGCGAGCTATTATGCGATCTGAGCTCTTGTCCGTCTAAGACAGGGCACATGAAATGAAAAATGGATAAAATAAAATAAAATAAAGTCAAGATGAAGCAAAAACTATGAGTAAAACTAAACTCATATCTCACAAACATAGCTGCATAAAATATGTTACGATATCTAAAATAAAACTTACAATACACTTGTGGTTGATATTTAACCACTATATAATTAAAAGCCTAACAAAAATAAATGTTATACTAATACAAAGTGTTTACTCCACGTCCTGAAACCAAAAAATCCATCACAAAATACTCAACAAAAACCCAATTAATTTTTTTTTTTTACTGTAAATACACAGTCCGTGTCAGAAGTGGTTCCTGGAGCCAGGCTTTGAACCCACATTTTATTAACATCACATTAGCAGAGATTTGCAAGCTGTAGTCAACACTGTCTTAAAGTGGTCAGTAAAAAGAAAACAGCAGTCATAATAAAATGTGTAGCGCAGTAAAACGTGTAATCATTCCATGGCAGTGAATTTATTTCTAATTGATGTCATCAGAGTAGTTAGAGGAGAGAGGACTGTAGTGGTTTACACTGTGTTTCAGTGGCTCTGCTACTACTGAGCCCCAACACAAAGTGACAAAATAAAGAATGTTCTGTGTCCCTGCTGCAGCCGCCCTGTGTTTGTCTGGCCTCTGCCTCTATGTGTAAGATTAATACTGTTGCCACACTCTCATAGAATAATGTCACTTTAATCTTGTTTGGGGCGAAATTCGAAGTGGAGTGTGTCTACTTGTTTCCCGAGATTACTTCATCTTTCTTTCGGCAGCCGTGTGTGACTCTGCCGCCTGCTGTCCCCTGGCGTTGGATGTCCCATTACCCTTCACACGCCGCAACTTTCTGCTGTTTGCACAGGAGCGGCCACAGGAGCCAACAGCAGGCCAGTATACTATTGATGTTTGTAGTTTTTCTTTACTACTAGCAGGCTCATTTTTAGCTGCGTGTGGCCGTGTTCACAACAACAGCCAGTGGCTGAATCCTGGTGTAGATTTGCAGACGCTGTTCCATGTTTGACCAGACAAAGAATTACTTCTGAACCCCTGTAGATACTGAAGGATCTGAACATTTGGCGGCCCACTAAATTTTTTTTGGAATATTCTGACGTCTTGTTTGCATATGTTTGTGTTCTGACTCAATACTTTACAACAGATATGTTTTACTTTTGAGTCTTTATAAAGTGTCGAACTAGTGACTGAGGCTTTTGTGCAAACCAGGGCTGTCAAAGTCATTATCATCGTGGTAAATATCAGTAATGACGTTCCCCTAGAGGGGACAGTTGTAACTGACAGACTTTATTAATGTTATTACTGACGTAGTAATATTTTTCTTCTAAATGTTATTTATTAAATTTGTTAATAATCAATTATATATTATAAAAAGAAATATGTTTTAAATGTTGAGCACAAATTGGCTTGGCGGACCAAATTTGGCCCACCAGCCTTCACTTTGACACATGTTGTATGTACTAGAATAGAAAGACGCAGAGATAACTTTTTTTATAATACTTTTTTTTTTTTACAATACAAATACATAAAACGTTTATATATGTTTATATGTATTATGTGTATACACGGCTGCAGTTGTGGCCTAGCAGTTTTGGGTCCGCAAGGCTCCTGGTTTGAATCCACCAGCTGCCAGGTTGCTACTGAGCATAGCACCGTGCCGACCCACATAACTTCCTGTTGGCTAACCACCCACAGGAAGACAATATGGTGCTGTGTGATTTGGGTGGCAGTTGTGGAGACTGCTTTGCGGCAATGGATAGGTGGATGAAGATGAAAGAAAGCATGACTGAATCTACCTTTACATATAATTATATATATTACTATATTGTATGTATGTTATTGAAATTATAAATTAAATATTTATGTGTTTCCATTTTCAGGAAGTGATTAAACATTAAATATATTGGTATAAACAACACTGACCACCCGTGCTTCCTCGTATCTCAGTCAGGGAAATACATTTTGTGTTGGGAAAACGTGTGTGTGTATGTGTCTGTGTGTGTGTGTGTGTTTTACCCTCACTGCCTAATAATCTATTCTGTTCAGCCAGCTGCATACATTGACAAATGTTTCCAGCATTAGGTATTTACCCGGTGAAAGGTAATAGATGCAAGGGTTTAAAAAATGCCTGCTGGAAGAAAACAGCAGCCACACTGGCAGAAAAGACAATGACAATGGGACACATTTGTCTTTTTTTACCAACAGGAAATGTTTGTGTGGAAAAACTGTATTTGGTACAAATAAGGAGAATGGAACATTTTTCAAAAAAAATACATTCTTGCTATGTCTTTATTCCCCTCCGAATGTGCCTATTTTTTCTATTTTTTTCTAAAATTTTGACGTATTATATGGGAAGGAAAACTACAATTTGAATTAACTTTTTTAATCTGATTTTGCAGTAATTTCAGGTACATCTCTCTCTCTATGATCCACTCCGGCGCTGCTCGGTTCCTGGGGGCTAATGAAAGTTGTGACAGTGCATTAATGAGGCCACTTATTTTCGACTGAACTCCACTTCCTTTTCTTTTACCTCCCTCACTTTGTTCTTCTAGTCGACCTCTCTCCTAATCCTGTGTTAATGCCCGCACTTTAGTTTTGCACAGACTGGATCTGACTCGCACCACATTCTGGGATGAAAACAGCCCCGCTGTCAGTTTCAGCTGGATTAAAAGCTGTGACTCAGAGTTAGATCACGCAAGTATATTGTGAGGAAGAACTCAGGATTAGTCCTCCGTTTCCTAGTGCTTGTTTTATCTGGAGCCGATGCAATAAAAATGTCAAGGACGGTGAGGGCAGTGAGAAACAAAGTGTCACAATTTAACTATTCTACACAAACAACAAAAAGGTTTAAACTCAAGCCAAAATAAAATGAAATGAAGCATTTAGCTCTAGTCTACCATACCGGAACTGACTTTTTTTATTAATATTATAATGAAGACAAATAAAAACACACTTTCTAAGTGAAATATATTAAAGAAAACGTGGCTCTCCAATTCTTCGCCTGCTGGGATTAATGGATAACTCCGGTGAGAGACGCCTCTGTTCTTAGGCTGGGCAAAATGACCACAGGCAGCCCAAGAATTTGGCGGTCAGTAGCTGTGGCTGTTTCCCATACATATATTATTATAGCAATAGCGGCGGTGGTGATTGAATTCCTGACCTTTTGTTGAAATGGGAAAAGAGGAGAAGTGCGGGGAGCAGTATTTCAATTTTTGTTGTGTCATTCATGTTTTAAAATAACTACAGGGATGAAAGATCATGACTTGATTCGATTATGGTGCCATGTAAAGGCTAAAGATTACAGTATTCTACATGAAGTCTGTCCCATACTAACATATCCTGGGATTTTTAGTAAGAAAAAAAAACATAATGTTGACAGGATTGCTAATCTAAAAGTCTGGTGGGGGATTTTTTTTTTTTTGAAAATGATTCCACACCAAATTCAAGAACATTACATTTCATAACCACTGTGGTCCACAACAAGTGACTACACCAAATATAACAATACAAAAACAAGCACAATTTGGCAATAATACATAGTTGTGTATGTAAACACATTATTTAATCTAGAGTTTTCTTCCTCGTGGTTTCATACTGTAATTTTTCTTTTCCTAAAACAAAACCCTCACAAAATCCGTGTATATTCTTTAATTTTTGGCCATAACGCAAATTCTGATCCTGGTAAATAAATATCTGATGTAAAAAATATTTATAATGGATATGTCTGTGGGTTCTCGGTTATTAAGGTCATTTAATAAAAAATAATAATTTGAGGGCAACTGGACATAGTTGGTTTCTTGAAGACCTTACACCAAAACTCCCCTTTTTATATCGAAATACCAGAATTCAGTTAGAACTGTAGAAGCTTCTTGAATGATAGGTAAAATGTCTTCAAGAAACATACAATGTCCAGTTGCCCTCACAGCAGCCATTTTTGAATCACGTTAAACCTCAATTTTTATACATTTTCCCTGGTATTAAATATCCAAGAGGACAAACCTGATACTGGACTCCATACCACATACAGTAGTCCGTCCAACAGTCCACAGGCCACAGGTTTGGTGCTAAAGTCTGGCCCAGTTCTGCCGATCAATACTGAAGTTCACATTAAAAACTGCTGACAGCAGTGGGAGAAAGTTCCCGCTTCTGTGTCCCCCCTCCCCCCAACATCCCCCTTTCCCGCCACTGACCTGCTCTCTTTATTAATCTTTGTTGCTCGACCCCGGTCGAGAATTCGCCGCGGCAACGTTTTTTGTCGGTTCTTCCCCTTCTTATCACCAAACTTTTGACTTAATCTTCTATTTATATTTCTTCTTTTTTGGCTTTTTTAGACTCCAACCGAGAGGAGCCCACTGACCTTAACCTGTGTGCTGAAAGAAGAGAAGAATCTACTGTAAGTTCATCTATGAGTGCGTTGCTACATCGTAAAATTACATAAAAATAACCCCGCGTTTCGCTCATAAGGCGGACACGACAGCAATGTG
The DNA here is from genome assembly GCA_016785265.1 of Paraplagusia blochii. NCBI lineage: Eukaryota > Metazoa > Chordata > Actinopteri > Pleuronectiformes > Cynoglossidae > Paraplagusia > Paraplagusia blochii. The sequence goes on from JAFBJS010000447.1 coordinate 71,899, forward strand.
TTTAGTTATTTGGTTATTTGTAGTTTATGTCAATGAATATAGAACTTTTTGCCTTGAATTGTACTTTTCCGTGTTGTGAAAGTGAGGGGTTCATGTGTAGCAGTCGGTGCTCAAACAGCTAACGTGCTCCTGGCTAATATAGACCTCTGCTGCCCCTTAGAGGTTGAAGAAAACACTGCAAGATAAGGAAAGTTCCGTACAACGAAAAGAACGAATCCCTAAAATATGTTATAAATATAACAAAACATCCAAAGTTATATTTTTATTTTATTTTTACTATATTATTTACAGTCTTAGAGTGTCTTTTAATTCAGACTTGGTCTGGATTGTGAGCCTACGAATGTATGTATTACTTTTAAAAGTATGTTTCACATTCTTACACTGTATAAGCAATTTTTTTACATGTTCTATTCTTAAACTTATACGAAAACTTACTAAACCACTTTTACCATTAAATATTTAGTTCCACATGAAGAAAGCATTTGGATTGCTATAAAAAAAATTGTAAAAAGACACAAAAGACAAACAAAAACAACGTGTAGATGGGCAATTTATTGACAAAACTGTTTTAGTCAGTGTGGCAGAAATATCCTTCGGTGTATTAAGCTTTAATATATTTGTCAATGTAATTATCACTAGTCAAAGAAAACAGAAATGTAAATTTAAGTTTTGCGAAAAACAATTGGAGATACAGATTGATATAAAACGATACAATGTGTTCTCTTATTGATCTTACAATTTATTTCACAATCTGGTCCCATGATTAAGGTTTTTATTAAATTGTACAACGCCTAGTAAGAAATTTGTTTTCTATCTGGGGAATCACCCAAATTTTAAAAGATTCTAGACGATCTTTATACCATCTCATGTCACGGGACACCAGGGTAGCTCTTTTGTCTCTTTTAGGAAGATACAGCAAATAAACCGCTAAAAGGAAGTATCAGTAATGGCATTATAGCTGAAGGTGTTAAGTTGCTTTTTGTGAGTATTAGTACATGCACTTAACCTTCAATCCCCAGCAAAAGACCCTTTGGGCCTGTTACCTAATAAATACGTCCCCTGTCCTCTCCTTTCGTTGAGGTTCCCCCCGAAACATGTCAGTGAGACAATGTGGAAGGAAGTAAGAGATAAAGTTGCCCGGCTCTCTTTCTGTGCTGTGTTTATTTGCTGTGTCAAGGATTGAGAGATTACACTGTTTCTACGCAGTAAGGGAAGAATCCGGTCAAGCATTTCCTCAGGCTAAAACATCACTTGAAGAGGCAGAGGGGGATTAGTGACAGCTGCGCTTATCCTACATTTATCATTATCTTACGTATTTATTTACTTCTTTTTGGATTTGGGGCAGCAAAGAAACTGTAGCAAAATAAATTTATAGCACATATTTGCTTAAATATTTTGTAGAATGTGATTGTAAAGTGGTTTGACGCAATCGAAACTTGTCTATTTTGATACATTTGTACATGAAACAACATTTGTATTACTTTCCGGCACCAGTTCAAGTATAGAGTTCCTAGCTATTTCTTAATTTTAAGATGGACCGTCCACAGGCAGTAGGGATAGTAACACTAGCCCTCATGCTGTCAAGAATGTGATTGATCACCAGCAGATAAACATCAGATCTTCAGAACAGGGCAGACATTGATCCCCAGAGGAAGAGCGGAGGTGTCACACACCAGCATACACAAACCTCTGTGAAACATCTGTCATGGTGAAACAATGATGGAGAATTGCACCTTTGTGACTAACATGGCAGTCCACAGAGACCTGTCAGCTGAGTTCAGATGCTCGAGGCCACACCAGTTATACCTCATACTTTAATAAACATCACTAGGCAGGTTAGTCTCCTTGTGATACAGGTGTTAAGTTCACCCAGTAAAGTTGACCCAACACCACACAAAGCCAGACTCCAGTGACAATGATTAGGACCACCGGGGCAAGGGTATGGGATCTCCTCTGTAAGGCTTTGTTGCAGCTGTTCTGAACATTATGGGAGAACTGGATCCCTAACAGCCTAACAACTCATCACTTTCCACACCATATCTTTTCCTTAAAGACAGAGTGGGTGCATGGGGGCGAGGGGGTGGGGGTGCACAGCTCCAATCGCCCCTGCATCAATAATAAATCATCTTGTGTTTGGATAATTTAAAATGCAGTGATATTTTCTTACTCCCACTTTGGCTCAATCCCTGTGGGTTTTGTTGGGAGTCGTGTGGGATTCCCCTCTCATGTTCTCTCCGGGGAAACAGTCCAAAAGAAGAAAGCATATGAATAATGCAGGGAGGATACATAATGGCAGAAATAGCTAATCATAGCTGTTGCTACTTGAGAAGGTTGGTGGAGCAGATTGATTGACAGAGGGGTGCCAAGGAGACGACACATGATCGGGGACATTGCTGATTCGTTTAGCAATGTCCCCCACATCAATGGGGTTCACACATCACTCAGGATTGATGTTCAGGCAGCAATGAGCACTGATGCTATGACGATCGAGTTTGTTGGAAGAATTTCTAGTCTTCTAAAACTAACTTTCCTGCCTTTTCTAGTAGGGTATGATCACAAGATACTATCAATGCCTGTAGGAGATATTTAGGAGCACTACAAACTGCCATACATTTTCACTAGCTACAGTAAAATTAGTGTCTACTTCCTTGAAAAATGAAGAACGGAATAAAAAAAAAATAGGTATATTTTGTTTATAAACCATGACTGTGAAAAACTCAAGGATTTGTCAATGGTTTTTGTACTGATTTCTATTAACTTTTCACATCAGATACTGTATATGAGTAGAATAATGAGAGTAGAATAATGAGAGTAACAGTAATGTAATGTTACCAGGACATGTAACATGCTTTTAAAAGTTACCGTTTGTTTTTGGGACACGGACAGAGAACGCTTATTGATTCAGTGGAAGCAAGTGCCCTCTGCTGGACACATGTGAAATAGGCGCGGCAAGAATAAAAATCAGCCACTAGGGAGAACAAGCCAGGTTTTTTTTAGTGTCGCACCGAACAAAACCCTCTTGAACCTTGAATCACCCTATATGGGATTTGACCAGGTGGCGAACCAAACTCTCAGATCATGCACTTGGACTGTCCTAATGACCTGATTCTGCTTTGATTGGCACAGACTAGATGCAAGGGTCAGGTTTAGTGGTCCACATTGTTTAGCACCACATGTCACTTGCCACAATAATGCAACAGTGTTTTCCAAATGCTGTCTGCTTACCTTGACAGAAGAAAACCGTCCAACAATACAGATAAAGACAAAAACATATAAGGCCTTTATCCTGATATTAATAAAAAACTAATTGTATATATTGTAAATGTATGTGGTGTCTATGCTATATACCACAAAGCATTTTATTTGAACATATAATAAATCAAAAAGAGAAAAATACATGAATATAACAACTATATTGCAAGATCACAATATAAGGATTAGGCAAAAATCAACAACCTGAGATGACAGCAGATTAACACAGAGCTTTAAGAAAGTCCAGTTTCTTAGGTTCTCTACATTAAATAGTCATGAGACCAGCAAAGACAGACATAAGTGGGATGTTTCTATTGGTTTCACGTTGAGAACAAGGAAGGTTTATTAAGGCGTAATAATTCTGAGCCTGGTTTTCTGCTTTGAGTGATGCATTTGTGATTAGTCTTAAAATTCCGCTCCCCACAGGCACTCAGAGTTGTTTTTCTTTTTAGTAAAAGACACGTCACTACTTGACAGACGCAACATTTAATGATATTATCAAATCTTCCTATGATCTTCATGAAGGTTGAAATTGTTTGTATCGAGCCTGATTATTCACAAAACTCTCTTTTTTCCTCATTTTAAACTAGTAAAACAATGTGATTTATTCCACTATGGAATGGAAGTATAAGAAGAATATCAGACTATTAGAAAACCTTTTCATCAACTACAAACCTGGACCAAACCATATTTTGTAGTTTTAAGACTTTTGTGGTCCTTGGGACAGAAAGACGCCTAAAATAAAATGTGTTAATATAAGACTTTACGGGAAATACGATTCCCATACCGGGAATCGAACCCGGGCCGCCTGGGTGAAAACCAGGAATCCTAACCACTAGACCACATGGGACAGGTTATGTCGGTGTTGATCAGAAGTTGCCAAATTTGCCTTTACATTTTACTCATTATCGTAGTGAGCTGGGGGCATCCAGCTGAGCCAGCCCCCGGGGAGCAGAGTTTGGGGATGATACCATAGCCAGAGCACCTTAGTGGTAACTTGGCGATGTGTGCACTGTGCTGTCTGTAAATACCTTCTCAAACCTTCTGTCCCATGATTACTTGGAGACATTTTGACATTTGAAAGTTCTATTCTCCACAATCGGAGTATATTTTGCTTTGCAACAAAAAATGACTCTCAGAATCAACTCTTGAAAAAGGACACATCACTATTTGACAGACGCTACCTGTAATGACATGACCAAAGCTTCAAACCATACCTGGTTATTCCCAATCATCTGCTTTATTCCTAATTCTAAAACTAGTTGAAGGATATTTCTCCCAACAGGCTAATTGAAGTGTTGAGAAGAGTCTTTTCATCATCTACAAACCTGTACCCAAACAGCTCCATGGTCGGTTTACACACTTTCTGCACCACCTGAACCACAGGAAATGGTAGCTTCAGTCTCCACTTATCTGCCTGTTGTGATGAGTTTCTCTTGGTGGAGAAAGCGTTGCTCTGTTCATCTGAGGATTGTGTGTTTGCCAGAATCCACTCCCGTGCTTTTGGACTAAACGGTATCCCAGCAAACTTCAACATTTCTTCCGCCATCTTCACAGGGTCACGGGCAACATCCTCAAAACGTACTAGCATATAGTTGTTCTTCAGCCACCGAGGTCGACTTAGTGCCATCGCTGCAGATGCTCTAATTCTGTCACAGTTTTCTTTGAGTTTTATCTCAATGTTCTCTTCATGCTCTTCTCCATCTGCTGCCATGGCCTTCATCGTCTTGTAACCTGTAGAGAAGGTCACCAGGTTGGAGACTAACTTTGCTCGAGGATCTCTGACAAGCTGGATAATTTTAAGGTCCAGATAAGGATCTTCAACCAAGGGCTTCAATGTGTCCAGCTGCTCCACACGGACAGTCTTAATGACGACGTTCTGTTTAGATTGGCACGATTTAGATGCAAGGGTCAGGTTCAGTGGTCCACAGTGACGATCCCTGCAGCCAACACTAACAAATGAAAGGGTTTATTTTCATGACAGTAAAACAATCTTTTTAATTCATACAAAATATGGCAGAACCTGATCTCACTATCCAAGGTTGTATTTCACAGGACATTGTGTTAGGAATAATATTTTGTTTAAAGAGGAAAGGACAGAAAACAGCTTACAGGACAGCTGTGGTTCAGAGACACAAGGAATAGGTAGAAGACAGAAGACAGAGCTGGAGGTGAAGGAGTTAAAGATGCTGAGATTCTCTTTAGGAGAGACAAGGATGGACAGGATCAAGAATCAGGTGATTAGAGGGACAAGACAGACAGGAAGGTTTGGAGAAAAAAGACAGATTGAGATGGTTTGGACATGTTCAGAGGAGGGACAGTGGATACATTGGTAGAAGAATGATCCTAGAGATGGAGCTACCAGGTAGGAGACAAAGGGGAGATTGATGAATGCAGTGAGGGAGGACATGGAGGTAGTTGGAGAGGACAGGGTGAATCTTGAAAGAGGGACAAGCCGAAAGGAGAAGATACCATATATTTGAAAGATTTTTGAAAAATTTAAACATTTAACCTGTATAGAAGAGCCATATTTTGAAACAATGTTGTTCTCAATGTTTAAAATTTAAATTTAAAATAAAAAAAAGAAAGAATACCTTGGGGACTGTCGTTTACCTACAGGACTGCAAACAGGATCCTCACACAGTGAGTAACTTGACTCTCTGCGAAAGAAAACTGGGGTGACATGGTTCTTGGGTGCGGGTTGAATATACTTTTCCAGGGTGGAGAAATCACAGCGATAGAGTCCTTTAAGAACGTCCTGAAAGGCTCTCATCAATTTCCAGTTAATTTGATCCGACAGTAAAGAATACCTTTGTAGGAGGTGCCACAAAGGCTCAAACAGATAAAAAACGCTCTCCTTCTGCTGGTTGAACAACTCCCCTACAAAGGAGGAACCTGTTCGTGTGTTGGCCATTATTATAACATGTCTACGACCACCATTCTGCACGCCTGAATCGTGGGTTTTATTCTCCAAACGTTTCTCTGAAATGGTTGAGTCATTTCCTTTTGCAGGGGTGTGGTGAGAAGGCTGCAGGGCATCAGGGATCACTTTGCCACTTGGTGTGAAATCCATTGGTTTGGGGCTGGGCTCTGCCCTCTTTAGTTGAAATTGTAGAATAATAGAGAGCCTGAGAGAAAGAAATAACAGAAGGAAGTATTACTCCAAACTCAAACCAAGGGGGGCTAACTTTATCTATTCTACACTCAGCACACCCACATAACAAACTGTAGAAGGTTCTGCAACATCTGCTGTAAAACTGCTAGGTCTAAAAACAGTTTATTTCCCTTGTTTCAAAGAACATCTTAATAAATACTATATTTTATACACTGCTACACTTTAGATTGGTCCACATATCTTGTAATAATATCTCAAGTAATTGTTACCATGTGGTCTATAAGCTTTGTAGTGAATAGTGTGTAGTCTGTGTACTCATTTTACTATTTTTACTATTTGTGGCTCGATACACAGGCAGGATTTGTATCATTAGCTTATTATTATGATATAATAAAAATAGTGTTTCTTTTAGTTATTGAAGTTACTGGAGAGACTAAATTTTTGTTGTGTGTTGTTACAGGCGCCTGGGTGTCTTTTTACCTTGACAGAATGGAAGTCTCCCCGCTAAGGATTACCACAACAACAACAACAAAGAAGGAGACGAGGGCAGTGATTTTCTTCATCCTGAAGATTTGGGGTTTGTGGAAGCTCGACAGACAGCAGCTAGATCTCCATTCTGTAATAAAAAGGTTATTACTATTAACTTTGTAAGGTCACCTAGTTGAAAAAATCAAGGTACAGACCTAGGATGTACAACCGAGCTCTATTACGGGGGTTTTAAATAAATCTTTTGTGACAAAAAAAACAACTTTAACTTGGTGTAGACATGTCAGAAGAGCCGCAGACAGGTGTTCCATACAGATGATCAATCTGAAGAGCAGTTTCACATAATAAATCTGTGATCCAAATCATGTCATCTTACCTTGACAAAAGAAAACTCTCTCTTCCTACATATATGGTCTTCATCCTGATTTTTGTGTCTCTTCACTTACCCTCCTCAGATGCAGTTTTCACACTTGGCATATGCATCGTCCTCCTGCAATACTAAACTCACTAAAACTGCACAGTGTCAAATATCACATAGCAGAGGTGTGTCTAAAACGTTGTCCCAGAATACTATTACTGCCACACAAAGAAAGACAATAAAACACAAATAACTGCAGGACACGTCCCCTATGAAAAGGAAACTCTGAGAGCCACATCCCATTTTTCACCCAAAATGAGAACACTGCATACATATATGTTTATACATATATATATGTAGGTATATATATATATACAAATATATATATACGTATATATATATATATATATATATACATATATATATATATATATATATATATACGTATATGCGTATACTGACATACAAGAGGCAGAAAAACACAAGGAAATTTTGTCAATTCATGCAGTAGTTTGTTTGTTTACATTAGGTAAAGAAACATTAACCAGGAGATTAATAATATTTCAATTTTAGGAGGATGAGAAGACAATAACCCCTGTACACCCAACCTTTGTTTCATTACAAAATAATTTTATTTTTTTACACAAGTGGAGGTTTTTTTCTTATGTTGTACAGTTGTCAATGATGTCAAATGAATGAAAATACAAAAGAACAACACATGTTATTTTTAATGGATCTTCTGTATATATAAATGTATATAAATATATATGTGTGTACATTTAAATTATTATGATGCCATGAAAAGCTCTGTATATAATTGTCATTTGTCAGGGTCAAATAGTGACTGTTTTTCTTTCTTTTTGTGGCACATCCACTTATGTGTTAAATTAATATTTGTCTAGACATGAACTGTTTTTGCCGATTTACCTTGTTTTTTTTTTACCTTTGTACCTTTTGGTTTTGTTTTTCCTTTTTCCTAGCAGTATTTTTCCAATGAGATTCTCCAAGGTTAATAAAGAACATAAATTTGCATAAAAGCTACGAAAATGTGTTTTTTTTGTATGCATATTAAAATACTAGAAAACTAATTTATAAAGAAATTTAATTAGTAACAATAAATTGTGTAAAAATAATAATAATAATAACAATTATGATTAAAAAGATGTGAACCCAAATTTCACAAAAATTGAGTAAAAATCATTACGATTCCATGACATGAAACATGCTGCGAAGTGAATGACTTCTTGAAAATTATATCAATATATTGATATATTTGAATATGTCAAAATTATGCAAAAAATCTTAGTTCAAACCTCTTCAAAATCAGAAAAATTTAGAAATAATTTTGCGTGAAAAATGTGAAAATTATCAGTTCTGAACATGGCAAATTATGAACAAAAAAAAAAATGAAAAAAATCACTTACAAAATATTTCCAAATAAGTAACATTTTTGTGCTAAAAGCAGCAAAAAACAACTTTTGGACATGTAAAATTATCACCAAAAAACTTGAATAATTTGTGCAAAATAAGTGATTAAAAAGATAATTTCTTAACATGTCAAAATATCACCAAAACAGGAAAAAAATGAGGAAGAAATGTGAAAAACAATATTTCTCAGCCTCAAAAAATATCATCTAAACTTGAATAATTTGTGCAAAAAACTGTAAGAAAACATTAGTTTTACATTAACAAAAGTGATTTATTTGAAAAATAAAATAGCAAAAAACATACATTTGAATATGTAAAAGGATCACCAAAAAAACAATTTGTGCAAAAAACTGTTAAAAAGAAAATTCAACACAGCAAAATAGCACCAGGAAACAAGAAAAAACTTTACTTTTCAGTCAAAACATCACAAAAGAAATTAGAAAAAAATGCAAAAAAACATCAATTCTCAGCCTAAAAAAAAAATCATTGAAACTTCAAAATGTATGCAATAAACTGCAGAAAGTTTCACTTTTATAATGATTTCCAAAAGTTGTAAAAAAAAAGCTGGAAAAAAAAACAAGTTCAGTTCTGAACATGGCAAATTGTCACCGAACATTTTATAATGTAATCTTAATCTCAAAAACTGAAAAAAAAATAAAATTATTTTTTAACGTGAAAATATCACCAAAATAAAAAAAAACACTAGTAAAAATTGCCAAAAAGATCAGTTTTTAAATTACAAAATATTTCCAAAAAAATAAAATATTTGTGCTAAAAGCTGCAAAAAAAAACGGTTCTGAAAATGACAAGATATTTTTTTAAAAATTACATTTATTTGTGAATAATAATGCGAAAAAGATAACTTTTGAACATGTCCTTGCTTAAAAATGCTACAAAATCATTTCTTAACATGTCAAAATATTAGCAAAACAAGAAAAAGTCGAGAAAAAAATCTGCCAGAAATCAGTTTTTTAAACAACAAAAGTTTCCGAAAAAGTGAAAAAGAATGTACGCAAAGCTGTAAAAACATTAGTTTGTGCAAAAAACTGCAAAAAAACATTATTTCTCTGCCTTTAAAAATAATAAAAACGTTTATATTGTATGCAAAAACTGCCAAGAACCTCAATTTTATAATCACAAAATATTTCTAAAAAAGTGAAAAAAATTGTGCTAAAAGCATCACTTTTCAATTTGGCAAATTATCACCAAAAACTTGAATATATTGGGCAAAAAACTGCAAAACTGCATTTCTTAACATGACAAAATAGCACTAAAAATGAAATATTTATTCTAAAATTGCAATAAAATTATTAGTCAAAATATTACCCTAGCTAAGAAAAAGATGTGAAAAAAACTGCAAAAAATATCTGTTTTACGTATAATGACAAAATATTTCCAAAAAGTTAAATAGTTAAGTGCTAAAAGCTGCATAAAATAATAAGTTCCAAATTTCACCAAACAGCTATATAATTTGTGCAAAACACTACAAAATACAGCATGTTTCAACATGACAAAAAACACAAAAAACGAGAAATATTTATGCTAAAAACTGCAAAAAAAATTCTTAACATGTCAAAATATGACCAAAAAAAGAAAAGATTGTGAAAAAAATACAGAAAAAATCGGCTTTCACCCACAAAAAATATCATCAAAAAGTGTGTATTTTGTGTACAAAACTGCCAAAAACATGAGTTGTCAGCCTCAAAAACTATCATCAAAATGTGATTTTTTTGCAAAAACTACCAAAAACATCACCCAAAAATGTAAAAAAAAATCAAAAACATCAGTTTTATCGTTACAAAATATTTCCAATGAAGTGAAAAAATTGCGACAAAAACTGCAGAAAAAATAAGTTCTCAGCCTCAAAAACAAAATCGTGAATTTTTTTGCAAAAATAATCACTTTTATAATGACAAAATATTTCTAAAAATAGTAAATATTTGTGCTTAAAGCTTTAACAAACATCAGTCTTGAACATGGCAAATTATCACCAAACAAAAAAAACATTTTTTAACATGTCAAAATATCACCAAAAAAATTGTGAAAAAAATGCAGAAAAAAAATAAATTCTCACCCTCAAAAAATATAATCAATAGGTGTGCATTTGTTTAAAAAACTGCCAAAAACCTCAGTTCTAAGCCTCAAAAACTATCATCAAAATTTGTTTTTTTTTTGGCACAAACTACCAAAAACATCAGTTGTATAATCACAACATAATACTAAAAAAGTTTAAGCTTTAAAAAAACATCAGTTCTGAGCATGGCAGAATTATCACCAAAACTTTTTTACAAAAAATGCAAAAGAATAATTTCTTACCATGTAAAAATATTACCAAAAAAATGAAAACAATCTGTAAAACCAAAACAAATATGTCAGTTATCCATTAACAAAATATTTTCTAAAAATGAAATAGCTCCTAATAGCTGCAAAAATGCTTCGCTCTGAAAATGTCAAGAGGTCTAGAAAAACTTCAAACAAGAACATTTTACACTAAAAATAAAAATCATTTCTTAACATGTCAAAACATCAACAAAAAAGATTACAATTTGTACAACAGAAAAAGCTCAGCTCTGAAAATGTCAAGATGTCTAGAAAAACTTCAATTTTTGAAAAATAATGCAGAAAACATAACTTTGGAACGCAACAATTTATTAGCAAAAACTTGAATAATTTGTGCAAAAACTGCAAAGAAATTTAACATGACAAAAACAAAAAAAGTAAAAAAAAATGTCTAAAACATCAGTTTTATCATGACAAAATATTTCCAACAAAGTGAAATAATTGCGCTAAAAACTAATTTATTTACATGTCAAAATATCACCAAAAACAAGAAAAGATTGTGATAAAATGCCGAAAAAAACAGTTCTCACCCTCAAAATTATCATGAAAACGCCAGTATTTGTTTAAAAAACTGCCAAAAACATCAGTTCTCAGCCTCAAAAACTGTCATCAAAACAGGATTTTTTTTTATTTTGCACAAACTACCAAAAACATCACTTTTATAATCACAACATATTACCAAAAAAGTTTAAGCTTTAAAAAAACACCTGTTCTGACCCTGTCAGATTTATCACCAAAATGCTGAATCATTTTTTCAAAAACTGCAAAAGAATAATTTCTTAACATGTCAAAATATTACCAAAAAAAAAGAAAAATAATCTGTAAAAATCGGAAACAAATATATCAGTTATACGTTAAAAAAACATTTCCTAAAAATGAAATATTGGTGCTAATAGCTGCAGAAAAAGCTCAGCTCTGAAAATGTCAATTTAACTTTGGAACGTGACAATTTATTACCAAAAACTTGAATAATTTGTGCAAAAACTGCAAAGAAATTAATCATGACAAAATAGCACAAAAAACAAGAACATTTTACACTAAAAACTGCATAAAAATCATTTTTTAACATGTCAAAACATCACCAAAAAAGATTACATTTTGTAAATAAATGGATAAGAAATTTCAGTTGTACATGACAAAATATTTACTATAAACTCATATTTGTGCCAAAAAACTAGCAAAAACATGTTTTAACATGACAAAATAGCACCAAAAAAGAAGAAAGTTTAATGCAAACTTTTGCATAAAAATCATTATTTATTATATCATTCTTAAAATATCACCAAAAACAAAAAAATGTAAAAGAAAAAGTCTAAAACATCAGTTTTATCATGACAAAATATTTCCAACAAAGTGAAATAATTGCGCTGAAAAGTATTTTATTTACATGTCAAAATATCACCAAAAACAAGAAAAAATTGTGATAAAATGCAGAAAAAAACAGTTCTCACCCTCAAAATTATCATGAAAACGCCTGTATTTGTTTAAAAAACTGCCAAAAACATCAGTTTTCAGCCTCAAAAACTGTCATCAAAACGGGATTTTTTTTTATTTTGCACAAACTACCAAAAATGTCACTTTTATAATCACAACATATTACCAAAAAAGTTAAAGCTTTAAAAAAACACCAGTTCTGACCATGGCAGATTTATCACCAAAATTTTTTGCAAAAACTGCAAAAGAATAATTTCTTAACATGTCAAAATATTACCAAAAAAAAGAAAAATAATCTGTAAAAAACGGAAACAAATATATCAGTTAAAAAAACATTTCCTAAAAATGAAGTATTGGTGCTAATAGCTGCAGAAAAAGCTCAGCACTGAAAATGTCAAAATGTCTAGAAAACCTTCAATTTTGAAAAATAATGCAGAAAACATAACTTTGGAACGTGACAATTTATTACCAAAAAACTTGAATAATTTGTGCACAAACTGCAAAGAAAAAATAGCACCAATAACAAGAACATTTTATGCTAAAAACACCATAAAAATCATTTCTTAATATGTCAAAATATCACCAAAAAAGTTTCAAACTGTATAAATATTTCCAAATAAATTTGAAAAAATTGCACTCAAAATTGTAAAAACAATTAGATTTTATACAAAGCTGTAAAAAACACAGTACTGATCACCAAAAACGTAAATAATTGTGCAAATTTTCAAAAAGTATCCACTTCTGATCATGTCAAATTATCACCAAATCTTTGCAAAAAATTGCCAAAAAAATACTTCTGACAGTATCAAGATATTAATAAAAGGTGAATAATTTTTTACAAAAATCTGCAAAAAATGCAAAACAAAAAAAAAACAGGTCACTATATGATCTGAAAAAAATGTAGTAATTTGAGGAAACTTGAGCAACAATAAAGAACTAACTCAGACTATTTTATAAACACAACTACTACTGTCATCACTTTATCCCCTGCATTCCATGTGTTATACTATACATTGATTCCATTGGTTTAACAGTGTTGGCAATTACCAATATTTTGACACTGCAACACAAAAGAAATGCTTTGACACAATTCTAAAACAAAAAAAGCACTTATTATGTTTATGCCAAGTGTAGAAGAATTCAGATGGAGCCATGGTGAGAAAATTCCTTTATAGCATCAAAAAAATCTTTTGACATGGGTTGATGTGGTAAAAAAAATGTTCAACATCATTGCAATAAAAACTTTCTAATGTATGGGACATTTATAGTTATTATTATTTATGCAACAAATGTCCTTTTATAAACACCAGCACCGGGTTTTATCAAATAAATACACAGTTCTTCACACTAACCAAACAGTCTCTCTTCCAGTAAACTGATGGACGTATTAAGAAGAGTATTTTCATCGTCTACAGTCTTGTACCCAAGCAGCTTCATGGTCGGTCCACACACCTTCTGCGCCGCCTGGACCACAGGAAAGGGAATGTTCACTCTCCACCTATTGGTCTGTTCTGATGAGTTTCTCCTGGTGGAGTAAACACCACCGTGATGACTCTGTGTGTTGGCCAGAATCCACTTCTGAACTCGTGAACTGAAGGGGATCCCGATGAACTTGTACATTTCCTGTGCCTTCCCCAAAGGATCTCTGGTGATGTCCTCATAACGTACCAACATGTAGTTGTCCTGCAGCCACGGGGGTCGACTTTGCACGACTTCCACAGTCGCTTTGATGTTGTCACAGTTTTCTTTCAGTGACTTCAACTCCCCTTTATCTTCATTCACTTCCCCAGTCCAGCCCTTGATGCCGTGGTACCTGTAGGAGAAGGCCACCATACGGGATGATAAGACGGCTCTGGGATCTCGGACCAGGTGGATTATTTTCATGTTGATTTGAGGATCCTCCATGAGAGCCTTCACCGTGTCCAGCTGTTGAATCCGAACAGTTTTGATGACCCGGTTCATACAAGACTTGCAGAATTCAGATGCCAGGGTCAGGTTCAGTGGCCCACATCGGCGACGACTGCAAGGAAACCTGAAAAAAAAAACAAGAATATATAACCATACATAAATCCTAGATATCGATTATGGAATAAAAAAATGTATATATTGTGGCAGGCACTACAGAGGACACCTGTCACCTTTCAGGTCCTTAGGTTGAGGGCATGGTTACATCCCTGAGTTTCTTCAGTTTATTCTGTACGATGACCAGTAAAGTCGACTGGAACTTACTCTTGTCTCTCGCGTATTTCTTCGTCTCGCTACAATATCCATAAAAATGTTGGATGTCCAATATAATTGACCAACCCATACTTTATATTATAGGATCATCCTCTCATAATGAAAACCCAACTAAACAATTTTTACAATCTTCAGCCAAATATGCTATCCAAGGGTAGATTGACAGAATTGGCTAAAGAGGCTGCAGCCCCTAATCTCGCCACCAGGGAGAGCCCTCAGGTTGCTGATGAAGTGACCAATATAAGAAGAGCACAAACAAGCACAAATGTCAGGTTGAAAGATGGACAAAAATAAAAGTCATACAATGTGAAAGATTGACAGAAATACTGGTCAATTACACTCTTTTATTTTTGTAATTTCCTTATAAACTCTTTAACCTGCAGTTTTCGGGACACAGTAAAAAGTAAATAACCCCAGGCCTGAGAAAACGTTAATCCGGCCCTGCTCGTAAAATGCCTTCGCATTTGCATTCGTTTGGGAGAAAAAAAAAAAAGCTTCACGTTGGTATCAGTGGATATCAGAATTGAAAATGAGTGTTTGTACAATATCGGCATAAACAAAGAGACAAAATATTACTTGTCATCAGTCATAACGAGACAGAGTACACATGCATGTGAATGAAAGGGCGGTGAGGTTACAAGGAGCAGAGGAGGTGAAGGTGGAGGAGGATCAACTGTTCAGAGCAGTGGAGACTGTGGAGGAGAGGAGAAGAATAGAGTGGAGTCAGGATGGAGCAGTTGGAGAAAAGAGTCAGGAGTGATCTGAGATAGAAGAGAGTCAGCTAAGGTGGAGGGACAGTGGTGAGACCAGCCATGATGGATGGATTAGAGACACTAGGAATAGACAGGAGACAGGAGACAGAGCTGAAGATTGAGGAGTTAAAGATGCTGAGGTTCTCTTTAGGAGAGACAAGGATGGACAGGGTCATAAATGAGGTGATTAGAGGGACAACACAGACAGGAAGATTTGGAGAAAAAG
>JAFBJS010000447.1:109874-124911 GCA_016785265.1 Paraplagusia blochii
CACCAATTCACCCACGGACCAGTACCGGTCCCCGGCCCAGTGGTTGGGGACCACCGGCTTAGTACTTAGTGTTTTTTTAACCCACAGCGGGTTACCTGGAATATTAACAGGGAGTAAAATGTCTAGTTGATAAAAAAAAAAAAATTATAAAAATAATGATAAAAAATATATATTAAATATAATTACGTATGTATATATTGATTTCACTACTATTATGGCTATAGATCAACAAACACAACACAAATAACGCAAGAAAAAAAATCAAACAGAAACATCCAGTAATATTGTGTGTTAGACACATCACAGAATTCATTTTATTTCTGAATGCACTTTTAGAGTAAAATACTTGAATTATTCAATGACAAAACATCACCAGTGAATACATTCACAATGTAAAGACACTATAATATTATATTTTCTGAGAAAATTATATTAAAAACAATTTAAAACATTCTCCACGGTTCCTTATATTGTTGGAATATATACATAAAAAAAATCTAAAGCCATGTATCATATATTGAAAAGATTTGATACATTGGAAAATATTGAAACAGTTGTATTGGTAGTTTCAGTATCATTATAAACCATCTAACTTCAGACTCACGACACTGTTGTAAATCCTGGACTGGTTTAAACAGTCATCACATCTCACATCTTTGCATCACAGTTCCTGAAAACAGAGCATAAGGGACAAAAATTCACAATCAAACCAAGGCAGCAAATTGAGAGAATGAATTATCATTCCTTTATGGACAACTACAGAGCCAGGTTCATTCTTCCCTCAGTTGGAATCTAATATAATTCAGCTGTAATTCTGCTGTTCTCTGATTTACCCTTCAGCAGTTTGTCTTCTGATCTCCTCCGCAACTTCTTGTCATCACTAGACTCCTTGTTGACCAGGCCTTCATCACTGGCGGCCTGCAGGCTGTCGAAGGTTCCCTGCCTCTCTCGCTCCACCTGCTGGGAACGGTCATCCCTGCGCCGTTTTTTCCATTTCCTGATTCCCTCCAGACAGGCAAACTTAGTGTCCGTGGTGCAGGCGTACATCCCAATCGGCACCGCCAGAACCATGGCTAGAACTACCACCACTATGTGAATCAGCTTTTCTCTCTGCTCCATCTCGGTGATGTCACTTCCTGTGACAAACACAATGCACTGGCCCGGTCGTGGCGACTGATTCTTCAAGGAGACGCAGATTTCATATTTGGTAGCGGGCAGCAGATTGGAGACGGAGTACGACTGGATTCCAGGGCCGATGTAGATGGTCTCTTTTTTGTCAGCATCTGCTCGACCGAAGTGGACCGTGAACCAGGTTTCAGAGGGACGTTCCAGGGCCGCGTACCACTCTATGGAGATGCCGCGGACCGTCTGTTTGGCGATGCGTATGTCAATGTAGACGTTCTCATCGACGGCGGTGTGAGCAGAACCTGGGTCTTGCGACGATCGGGCGCCGTCTGTGGCAACATCTACTGAGACGCTGACGGAGGAGTTCCCGATGAAGTTGAGGGCAGTGCAGGTGTAGACGCCGCGGTCGGCGGGCTGCAGGGAGGGGATCACCAGGAAGGACCTGATGGTGTCTTCATTCACTCTTTCCTGTGATTCTGAAAAACGAGAGGGCATCTGTGTTTGTTGGGCTGATTACAAAAAAAAATAAAACAACAGATTCCAGTGTTTCCAGTGGAAATGAAGCCAAAACTTTTATTTTGTTGCTAGGTTCATACAGTACAGATGCATCTGTGAAATACCTTCGTCCTCTTCAGTTTCCCATATCGATTCTCAAACATTTTAGGAACTCACAAAAAAACAGTGGAAACCACTGCTAAATGTGCATGACTTGAACCTTGATGTAATTTTGCACATCAATGTGTCACGTTTTCTTGTTAGCGTAGTCTAGAATACCATTGGTTGGTTCCATAATGTAGCGGTTATCAGGCCTGGCTCCGAAACTGACAGAACAAAGAGTCCTAGGATCGATTCCCAGAGGAACCACAAGCTTGGCACTCGTCAAGGGGACGAGAGCCAAGAATTTTTGGGAGACTTTTTCAGTTTTTTTAAATTGTTCTATTTTTTTACCTAATATAGAAATATTTTCCTTTTTTAATGAAAAAGGAGTTGATTGGAGTTTTTATTCCTTTCCCTCCAAAAAAAGGGTTTAGTTGTAAGCAACCTAGTTGTGAGCAACTTCCTTTCCCCTCCGTATCTCGGTAAAAGATGCGTTTGTTACGAGAGTCCAAAATGTAGGTCAAATTGTACGTCAAGCGCAGCAGATGTTTCCATAATTATACAGTATCACTGGACGTCAGACATGAGGCACAGTGTATAATCTCCAACAGTCTTAATCAACACTGATGGTGTTGCCCAGCCTGTCACTCCTCGGCCTCAGTCGGCCAATATCAAGATTAAGTGCGATTTTCCATCTGATAGAGAGGTTAGAAAGTCTGCGATTAAAATGTGCGCTTAAGTATCTAATTTATCGTAAGATACCAGCGGGGTGGGTGTGTGAACTCTTACCATGAAATCCTCTGATTATCTTCAGACCATATGTCCACCACACACTGGGGTCTGGCCTAGCCTTGGCCAGGCAGCGCAGCGTGAGGTTGGTGCCCTGTGGGAGGCTGACGTTGGTGGTCGGGCTGCTGACCACGGGTTTCATGCACGGCTGCAGCTCCAGGTCATGGAAGAACTTGCCTGCCCTAAAGTCCGGCCCTGAGCAGGTCAAGTAGGAGTTCATCAAGATGATCGGGGGGCTTAGGGCCCTGATGAACTCCACAAAGCCTTTCAGGCGACAGTCGCATATCCAGGCGTTGTTGTGCAGAGCCAGGACTACGTTGGACCCAAACGTGGTCGACTCTCGGGTTCCGTCCGCGCTCTGTAGTTTTTGGTAGAGAGGCCAGTTTTGGAAAACTTCCTTTGACGTGACCGTAAGCCTGTTGAAGGATAAATCTAAGTAGGTCAGATCTGGCAGGAATTTTAAGGCATGTTCCGGTAGGACGTCCAGCTGGTTGTGCTTCAGGTCCAGGATTTTCAGGAGCGGCGTGTCCTCGAACGCTGTCCATGGCACTGAACGCAGTTTGTTTCCTTGCAGTCGGAGCTCGGTTAGGTTCCCTAACCCTTCCAAACTTTTAGAGTTTATGACTGTGATGTTGTTGAAGTTCAACCAAAGGTTCTCCAGAGAGGGTGTCTTGGAGAAGACTCCTTTTGGAATTTCTGTAAAATGCGATTTCTCTATTCGTATTTTGGTCACATCCTCTGGAAGATTCTCAGGGACGGCCCTAAATGCACCTTCCTCCATGCAAGTTATGGAACTAAGGGATAAAAGGGGGGAAATATACGTTAGCCGATGCGTTCAAGGACGCTAGAACAAACAGTACAGCATTGTTTCTTTACCTTTAAGGTCAACACATGTCTTAAAGAAGTAAAGCTCTTACCTTCCATGTCGGTCTTTAACACAAGTGCAACCGCGCAAACACTGAGCGTCACTTCCCCAGACTCGGACACTAAACAGAGCTATAGCTAGAATATAACAAAATATGTCCATAGTCCGTGGAAATTCACAAAGATAACGGAGGCATTCGTGCTCGGGACATGTGGAGACGCACAGAGAGGAGATTATTAGTCCTAATCCCTGAGACACCGGTGGACTGAAGTAAAGTGACACCTAATTCTTAGGAAAGACATGACGTGGGATCAACACTTGGCACCACGTGTCTGATCCAATACCTTTGATCAGGTGCCACTTGTTTACTTCAATCTTCATGGTTACCACCACTTATTGCATTAAAGCATATGTGTCAAACTTAAGGCCCGGGGGCCAAATCCGGGCCACCAAGCCATTTTTATGGCCCACGGGAGCAATCTATATTCTATGTTGTCTATGGAGTTTTCTGACCAGATAAATAAAATATATTGTATTATTACACTGTAATAAACAGTATTTGTCATTAGTTAAGTAATAATTAACTGCATTAATATGTATTAGTAGGTGGAGTAGTCAGATCTCAGATCTCTACAGTTAACAACCAGGCCTTCAAGGGAAATTGGAAAAATTTAAATTTAAATGAAAAATTAATAATTTTATATTTTTTCTGCTAATTCTTATTAAATCTGCTATAAATATGTTTTTCCCCAGATAATCTCAGTTATTTCTAAGAGTAAAGTCTCAGAATTATTATTTATAACATGATATTACATATAGTATTATAAATATATAAATCTTTTTTTTTAATAACAACAGATTTCACATGAGGCAGAAAAACCCATTCATAGAAATACACAGCTAACATCAACAAATGTGTGGCTAAGTATAAAGTTTTATTTAACTTTAAACACATTTATAAAGAGAAATAAAGATATTTTTTAAGCCTTACATTTATTATTGAGGGGATTGTACCACTAGGTGGCACAAAGCAGGTACATAGAGAGATTTTCTCATTTTTTCATCATATGCACCACACTATTTACACAGTCACAGCTCAGTCCGTTCACTTCTCTCCAGCTCCAGCCTGTTTTCCGTCGCTTTATTTTATTTTCTCACTGTCTCTGAGGAGGAAGTCAAACATCTGCAGAAAATCTGGCTCTCGGAACTATTTGCAAATCTTACAATCAAACACACCATCAAAGTTTAAGGTGTTTTGTTACTTGCTAATGTAATGTGCGTATATAATGTTGGGATTTAACTATATGTTAAAAAAGATTGAGATTAATATTCCCTAAACTGATATTTCCATGATAGTACAGCGTGCAAAGGTCCTTTGATAAAAGTTAGCTCTGTGTGGAGGAGGAGTTGGTGGGGTCACCCAACGTGGAGGGACAGGTGGAGGTGAATCCCAGGGTGGGGACGGACGAGGGTGATGAGTGGGAGGGGCACTAACCTGGGAGTGATATGGATATGACGGGATATCCGGGAGAGGCTGGGGTTGACGCTGGGTTTGTGGGTAGTGATTGGCGCCTGGATGTGGATGAGGGTGAGTGCGAGGAAGATGTTTTGATGCCTGAGCCGGAGCTGGAGCGTAACGTCAGCAGAAGTACTCGTTAGGCTGTCCTTCTATTTTAGCAGTGGCTTCGGAATCCAGACTGGAACGGGCCGACAGCAGCCTGTTGGACTCCTCTGGATTCAGTTTGTTCAAATACTCGGCGTCCAGCCCTTTGGCCTTGGTAGCGGGCGAGAGCGTTTCAAAAGTCACATATGAGTCTTGGATGTCCTTGGTTTTCTTTCCCCAGTACTTCTGAATTCGTCTTTTCAGAGCGCCGCAGCACACGATGACAGTGAGAGGAACGGCGATCACGCAGGCGACTGAGATCACTATCACATTAATCAGCTTCTGGGTTCCGGTAGCGCTGGCAGCTTCATCAGTGGAGAATATGACACATTGTTCCTTCTTGGGAATTAGCCCTTTCACACAGACGCAAGCAATGTACTTGGTCCTGGGAACCAGTCCGTCAATGGTCACACGTGTTTGTCCTGCTCCGACGTTGATCTTCCTCATGTCCCTTTCTCCAAACACGGCATACAACACACTGAATGCCGTAGTGTTCTTGGCTTTAGGAGCTCTCCAGTTCAGAGAAATGGTGTTGTCCGTGTCCCCCACTACCTTTACGGACCGTACCACCCTGTCTGGATCCTGCTGCAGTGACGAGGCGTTGGCTGCCAGGTTGCTAAGGTTTGTCTTCTCTAGATCTAGCAGAGATTCCATGTTGGAGGAGGAGGATATTGGCGCTGGAGTGACTCTATCAGCCACGCTGTAGCCTACAGCCTCAGTTTCAGCTCCAAGGACAGGTGGAAAACCCATATTTAAAGAAGGGTTGGGTGGAGGAGTGGAGGTTGGAGCTACATATCTGGCTACCAGTTTTTCCTGGAAGGCGGCTTTGGCCATCGGATTTGGTTGGACCTTCGCTCTCTTGTCAGTGCTTTGTTGCATCGTGGAGTTAGCGACAATGAGAGTAATGATGGCCTCAGCATTTCCTGCATAGTTAGACGCCTTGCAGATGTACTTTCCTGAATCTCGATAGGACACAGCTGGAACGCTAAGGACGGACCAGGTGATTCCCTCCATGGAGGTTTCCTGTTGGACTGTGATGACAGGAAAGATGATTAAAATATTGTTAGAGGATAGAAGAAGAAAGTCATCGGCATATCATGAAGGAATTTAGCCCTCTCTTGTGAAATCTTTGGAATTCTGGGACTAAAAATAAATAAAATTATATAGATTTTAAACTTTTAATTCTGGGACAGCCAACAGCTGACCTCCTCCAACACATTGGTTTTCATATTTGCTTATTTTTCCTGTTTTGATGGCAGAATTTTGTGATGCACTGTAACCTAGAGGGTCAATTTTTTCTTGCCAAAATCGTTAAAAGTGAAACTACAGGCTGAGGGCAAGTCCCATGGACACAAACTCTTCCTCAAAACCCCCAAGAATGTCAGTTGGTGTTCATTTTATGTGTTTTTGAATTGACCAAAATGACTGAAAAACTTACTTGTTCCATTAAAAGGTCGCCCCTGCGCCCTGCGCCATGTCAGCACTGGGATCGGAACCCCAATGGTGCCACATCGCAACAGCACGTTGTTCCCAACAGCACTCCGTACTCGTGCCACGGCAGTGTGGATACGTGGGAGCTGACAGCGGCGTGGCTCCGCGTCGCTAAACAAGACTCCAGAGACGCTCTCTGGAGCTGAACACCGCAGCTGTGAGTCTATGAACGCCAGCGAGATGGTTGGAGACTTCTGAAACTGGACCAGGTCGTAGAGCCGGCAGTCACACACCCAGGGGTTGTCGTGAAGACCTGAGGAG
Source organism: Paraplagusia blochii (assembly GCA_016785265.1). Taxonomy (NCBI): domain Eukaryota; kingdom Metazoa; phylum Chordata; class Actinopteri; order Pleuronectiformes; family Cynoglossidae; genus Paraplagusia; species Paraplagusia blochii. The sequence continues at coordinate 116,666 of JAFBJS010000447.1, forward strand.
GAGTCTGCACGTGAGTCTACACAGGAAAGGCCAGCACCCAGCTGTGATAGACCAGCCAGCAGATGGCTGGTGTGGATGTTAGGATTGGTAATCCTGTAAGAGGATCAACATTTAATTCATAACCCACAGGGTGACCGTGTCTATGGCAGCCATGATGGAAACAATGTGATTCAGATGCAGCTTGTTTTTCTATTCCAGCTCCATGTTCCACGTTCAACAAGAACATGGATTTGAGATGTAGAGGTGTCCACTGAGCAAGAAGTGATGCAACAAAGACGACAACGGAGCCGTTGTCATGACAACAATGATTGATTATTGAAGGAAATGAAGGGAGTGGCGTTTCTACACGAAGAACATCGTGTTTTATACTGAAATTGTACAACAAATATGTAGACAATAATAAGGATGAATATATATATTTTAACATATGCAGTGATTAAATATGATGGATGAATGGATGGATTAGAGGGTGGATGGATGGGTGTATGTGTGTGTGGATGATAGATTGATGGGTGGGTTGATGGGTGTATTTGTGGGTGTGAATGGGTGGTTGGTTAGATGGGTGGGGGGTGGGTGGATGACAGATAGATAGATATTATGTTTATATTTATATATACTATAAATATATTCTATTTTATAACTATTGTCTTATAATCTGCATTTATAAACATGTTACATCAGTTTTTACACATTTTTGACATAAAACAATTGTTCAGTGGTCTATTTTAATTATTTATTATAATTAAAATAGACCACTATTTATTAAAAATGTATAATACTTTCACAGATCACATCAGTAACAGGTTATAATTGCATATATTTATTTTAGAGATTTGTAATAAGTTAACACTAAAATAAAGAGAAGCATTTTTTTAAATCTTAGAAATGTCAAAATATTTTTTGCTTAATTAGCAAAAAATACATTTTGCTAATTAGGCAAATATATTTATTTACATTTTAAAGATTTTTCCTATTTACAAGAGAAATAATGATGTGATCTTTGAAAATGTATGTTTTGTCGATACAATAAATGATAGTTCATCGACGTCTGTCTGAGTATCGATGACACTCACCCAGTATGATCTTGGAGCTCTCCGGTCCCAGTGCTGGTCTCACCGTCAACCAGGAGGCCAACACCTCAGCAGGCAGGGTCACCATGTTGTTGCTGGAGAGGTCCAGGTAGGTCAGGTTCTTGGTGTAGGCTGCGGCCTCCGCGGGTAGAGAGGTGAGCCGGTTGTTGTGCAGATCCAGGAGCCTAAGACTGGGCATGTCCATGATCGATTCCCAGGGAAAGGAAGTGAGAGAATTCCCATCCAGACGAAGCTCCTCCAGGTTGAACAACCCGCGGAAACTTCCCGGGTCCAAGGTGGACAGGGTGTTGAAGGACATCCAGAGGAATTCCAGACTGGAGAGGTAGTTAAAAGCCCCGCTCGGTATCTGCTGGATGGAGGTCTTTTCGATGCGCAGCTTCGACGTGTCGACGGGGAATCCCGCGGGCACGACCGAAATACCCGGGTCGGTGCAGATGACACTCCTGTGGAAAGACACGAGAGAATTTCTTAGTGTCTGTAGACATGAAACCACAGACGCGGTTGCGGTGTCTGTTGATTACCTGGCCTTGGATCCATCACTCAGGTTGTGGTAGAAACAGCTGCACTGTGGCGGACAGGTGTTGACCGCTGCCTCACCTGTGGCCGCGCAAAGTCCCGCGAGCAGAAGGAGGAACATGTTGGCACGCTTTTACGCATACGTGCGCCCAGTTTGCGCAAAACGGCTCTCATTTACGGGGATTTTGTGTTCGCGGATGTTGCCATCGTCCTGCCATCCCATAGTGATCGGACTGGTTTGATTCCACTGATAGTGAAGACGGATGTGCTGGGATTAGGGACAGACGAACAGGCGGTGTTGGGTTCGGATGCGCGTTGCATCCTGGGATACGATAGGATGCGCAGAGACGTCCCAATTTGTCATCACTCCCTAAATGGTCATAATCCACTGAGATTTGTTATTATGCTCTGGTCTGTGGGATTTAGCTTTTATGGCTGTTCATGTGACTGTTACACTGACCACTAGGGGCCTCCCTTGATAGACAGACAGACAGACAGACAGACAGATAGACAGAGAGACAGACAGACAGATAGATAGACTGATAGATAGATACTAGTGAATAAATAAACAAACATCAAAGTAACCATAGTTGAATAGTGAAACAACATTACATTAAACATTTTTTTTTTAATTTTGTGTTCCTAAGAAAAAAATCATGTAAAACTGTTGTTGTAGGCCCCCTACAGGGCAGAAGAGGAAATTATTATTTTTTTGTCAACAGTGCAAATGTTTCCCACTGTTGAACCATAATTATGGTAGTGGGACAGAGGAGGACACAGAGAGACAGACAACAACAACACAATTGTGTAGAGTTTCTATGAAACTGTCATTAAGAACAATGAACATTCAGACTCTCTGTGAGAGTTGAAGTCACACCTTAAGTGAAAACACTTTTGTTTCTACTGGAATCCCTGTCCCTGGTTAAGGCAGTGGTGGCATACTGGTTAAAAAAAATAGTTTTGGGTCCAGAGGGTACCAGGTCCAATTCCCCAACTGCCAGGTAACCTTTGACATTGGTACTGTTCCCACTCACTGCCCCCCAGGCACTCAACGCTGCCCACTGTGTTGTTTTTACCCCCATTTCACATCTTATATCACATAAATCTTATATGATTTTGAATAATATGTCCATTTTAACATCTTATAAATTCCCTGAAGTACTACACATAAAGATGAAGTAATGGTAGAATCAATACATATCAAGATTGGTTAGAAAGGATTAACTTGGATTTTATTTAAAGGAAATCCTGGATTATATCACCTCTATGACACCAGTAGACAGACACCTCCTTCCAACATGGACTTGGTTTCTATTTATTCTTGCTAGAGTTGATTTGAGTAAAAGTATTTTAATTTCTTACTGTCAAAACAAACCCTAGTAATAAATTACAATCCTCTGAGTCATAGGTTATTTTTGGTTTTAGGACGGTGCCGGTCGGTGCCACCACCTTTGGCTATTAAGCAATCGTGTTCTTCTATGTTGAAACTTCTATGCATTCCACATAGGGCAGCAAGTCTTTAATCTCATTTGCTGAGGAAATAAAGCTGCCTTTAAATATTGTACGACCCACAAGAGAGGATTTGGTTGGATGTGCAACGTCATCCTGATGGTGCACAGAGCGATGAAAAAAACAGAATCCAGTGATTCAGGATCTACAGAGGATGGAAATATCCCCACCCTGGTGTATCGTTCATGTTTATTTACCGATCTTATTTTTAGGAGTGTCGAAAATTAAAGTTTGCCCAATATCATGGCGCTGATGTTAACATAATTATTTGATAAGAATCATTATCTATTTTTTTCCTTCAATAACGAAAATTGGTTTCACCAAATAAAGTGTATCCTAAAGCTGTAAAAAACAGCTGTGAATAAAAGTGGAGTCACTAGATGGCAGCATTACAGCTTATTTTATGATTTTTGAGTGCATTTTACAGATAAATAAACAAACATTACCAGGCCTGTATCAATAGTAGCTCATATCAACATCGGAAGTGTTCGGATAATATCGGATATCCGCAAAAAGTTAGTCCACATCCTTATCGTCAATGTATCAAAACACCAGTTTTATCTTTCAACACCAGATTAACATAGATAAATAAAATCTTAACTCTTTGCATCGTCATATGATGCAGCTTTTTATACGTTTCGACATTTCGCAAGACTCCTGATCTTATAATCCACCCTCTGAGACAGACCCCGGCCACACAATCTCAGCCTTTTTCCCCCCTCTGGACCTTAAGACATGAAAAGCTGTGAATGATGTTGCAACGGAAACTTGAAAGTCCCCTGTGTACGATGAAGGTGAAACTGGACAAAATGGACGGGATTAGGATTTTATGGAGCAAAACTTCGTCTGAAACCAAGTGGTTTTTTGGTGATTTTTTTTTGTCAAAATGTGGGTTAAGACACACACACATGAGTGAGTTGTTGTGTCTCGTGATGCACAAAGCAGTTGTTTATATGTGTTTCATGTTGTGTTACATTTTGATACAGTCTACAATACAGCACAGGAAGGAAAGGAAGCAGACTTAAGTCCACAAGGACTCATGTTACAGTGCAACAGCTGAGGGTCACAGTATGCTGTGGGGTTTGGGTGACAGTCGTGAAGACTGCTGCACTTGCAACCCAGGGAAAGAGAAGTCGAAGATGAATGAACATTTCACTTTCATCAGGAGTTTTATCAGGAGTTGCCAAAGAGAATCAACATTGTCCATCTCCCTCTGTCCTCTGTATCTTCTACTCTGACTCCAACTACCTCCATGTCCTCTCTCACTGCATCCATCAATCTATTCTTTGTCTCCTACCTGGTAGCTCCATCTCTAGGATCATTCTTCTACCAATGTATCCACTGTCCCTCCTCTGAATATGTCCAAACCGTCTCAATCTGTCTTCTCTAGATCCAAACCTTCCTGTCTGTGTTGTCCCTCTAATCACCTCCTTCCTGATCCTGTCCATCCTTGTCTCTCCTAAAGAGAATCTCAGCATCTTCAACTCCTCCACCTCCAGCTCTGTCTCCTGTCTCCTGTCTATTCATAGTGTCTCTAATCCATCCATCATGACTGGTCTCACAACTGTCCTGTAAACCTTTTCCTTCACCTCAGCATATGTCCAAACCGTCTCAATCTGTCTTCTCTAGCTTTTTCTCCAAACCTTCCTGTCTGTGTTGTCCCTCTAATCTAAAATCTAAAGATAATAAACTGACTGAGATCAGTAATAAATATTATTGTGATCAGCTGTTGTGCGGGGGGTGTCGTGTCCACTCCTGTCTTCTCTTCTCTGCTCTCCCGCACTGACAGCAGCTCCGGGCGGGGTGTAGTTGTGTATCTGTGCGCAGACACCTGTTGTTGCTCCACGAAGTGACACATTTCCTGCAGGGAGCGTGCACCGGGGTGGGGGGCGGAAGGGCGGGGGTGGGTGGGAGTGTAGGGTGGGGGGAGACTCAGCCGCAGCAGCAGCCGCAGCAGCCGCATCCTCAGCCGCACACTGGTTGCTCCCAAAAGGCTTGTTGTGTGCAGGGCAACTAATTGAGAACGGCTTTACTACCGCGGAGGGCAAAGACGCATTATCAGGGTTACTGTCGGTGCGGTTATGTTCATTAGGACATTCCTGCGCGGATTGGGGCGACACGGCGCGGGAGGCTTTACACAATAAAGTGCATGCTTTTTCACGTGAAATGTCCCTTTAAAAGAGCGCGCACCTCCGTGACACCGAGACAGATCCGAGTGGGAAAGGACAGAGGAGTGAAAAGTCTGGTCCAGCGGTACTTTGGTTGAGTGGAATCGGCATCAGGATGGTCTCGTCTTACCCTTTACCCGATGGCTTCACCGAGCATGAAGTCTTCTATTTTGGCTCGTTTCTCCTGGTGGAGGGTGAGTGAGGGTTGGTTGGTGTTTTTGGGAAATAAATTGTTACTAATGCTGGAGGGCTGTAAAGACTGGAGCAACTGGGACAACCTGATGGAGTGTGTGCAGGGTTGGGGGGGCAACCTTAATTCAGAACAAACACTCCAGGGTCCTGGTGGTGTTCAAAGATGCTTCTCCAGGAGTGTGTTTACTATTTTCTGCAGCATGTGACGCGGGCGGCGCTGCCTCCATCACTGAACACTTGTCTTCTGTTTCCTCCTCCAGGTCTGATGGGCTTCTGTCTGAATGCCATGACCATCGTTGCTTTCCTCAAAGTGCGGGAGCTGAGGACCCCCAGCAATTTCCTGGTCTTCAGCTTAGCCATGGCTGACATTGGCATCTCCATGAACGCCACCGTCGCTGCTTTCTCCAGCTACCAGAGGTGAGTGATGTAACCAGTGGGGGGCTTTCTTTCATAACAGCCTCTCTCTGACTGTGTGTGTGTGTGTGTGTTTGTGTGTGTGCGCTCCACCTGAGCTGGAGGTGAATGAACAAATGTCTATGAAGCAGTAAATCCATCCTCAGGGGAGTGGGGGGAGGGAGAAGGTGAGAGCTTTGTCAGCTGGTGGAGAACAGAGGATTTTCAAAGTAATCAATGGATGACAGATGCTGCCGTCACTGGGATTACACTGCGATTCCATCAGTTTTCCCCACGACCGTCGCTTCAACGTTGACCTTTATTTCTGTGAAAAACAGAACAACATCTCTGTCAACTCAACCTTTTTATCTGGTCTTTCTGGTTTCCACGCGTTCAAACTTGCCCCAAACTTAAAGGGACTGAATGATTTGCATTCTTTTCTAATGTTTGAAACTAAAAAAAAAAAAATTCTTCTAACTCCAGGTACTGGCCCTATGGATCCAGCGGATGTCAGACTCACGGTTTCCAAGGATTCCTCGCAGCTCTCGCCAGCATCCACTTTGTGGCAGCCATCGCCTGGGACAGATACCACCAGTACTGCACCAGTGAGTTAACAACCCCCTCCCTAGGGTCTCCACTCCCCCCGCTCTCCTTTCCATACATACAGAAAAGCACAAAACACACACTCTGTGTCTCTAAAAACCACCCAAGACGTCTTTATGTTCTGACCAAACTGATTGATCCGACCTGTGATAGATGGTCCTACCCCAGGGGTCTTTGGACGAGGGCAGGTTTGAACCTGGACAGTTATCCAGTCCATTTAGAGAAAGACATTTGTGGCGGTTGATGAACTGGGAAAGAAAACATGGGCTGGAACCTGGTAACCTGATTTTCAAGAGCCAAAAAAGTTGTAGCGACTGGATTTCTTCATTCCTCAACTGAGAAACTTCATCAGTTTCTGGTTTATGGAAGAGACAGACGTTAGTAGTGATACTCCTCTAGACCACTCCCTTTGGTCCCACCTTTAAGACAGAAACTGCAGCTGATGATGATGGCATGTCACATTATCATAGAGTAAACTACGGGTGTAGTTCTTTTACATCAACAAGAAACTGATGGAGTTCCTCAGTTGAGGGATAAAGTGTACGTCCCTCCTTGTTTCATTCAGCCCATATTTTAGTTCTTTTCTACGTCATCCATTGGTCCATCTTTGTCCACTTATCCATTACTGGATTTTGGGGGCAGCTGCACGACCACCACCCAAATCACACTACATCCTATCAGCCCCTTTCTGTAGGTGGTGGTCCCACTAAAAGACGCCAGACACTACGATTCAACCTTGTCCAGGAGGTGAACTCTAGAGTGTCCCACCAATGAAAGAGACATCGTCTTTGGGCCAAAGTGTCATTTACGACATCATTTATTGGGATAGTATTGATTATTAACGTAATTCGGACAAGTTACCCGGGACCAGGATATCTAATTTTGTCCAACACGAGTTGCAATGACAATAAAGATTCCGTGAATCCTTGAATCCTTAAAGTCTGATGGGGCAAATTTGAAAAGACAAACAGGACTTCTCTGGGCCCCGGGCCTCAGTTTGGCTGGACTACAACATTGACTGTCCCCACATCATTGCCAATGAAGGTTCTACTGTACATTATTGAAAAGAAATGTCCAAACTGGGCTACAGCTAAGACAGGACGTGTTAACTGTCCTTTTGTTTTTCCCAGATATATTTGGTTTTCATTCCAGTATAAGACCTTCTTAGATCAGATCAAAAATGACCAAGATCCTTTTGGAAACTGGAAAATAAAGCAAACTTTCCATATTATGTCGGTTTTAATTTTACATCTCACTATGAAAGAATTCACATTTTGTCTTTTTGTTGTCTTCAGGAACCAAACTGCAGTGGAGCAGCGCCATCACTCTGGTCATATTCATCTGGCTGTTCTCTGCCTTCTGGTCGGCCATGCCTCTGCTGGGCTGGGGAGAGTACGACTACGAACCCCTGAGGACCTGCTGCACCCTGGACTACAGCAAAGGAGACAGGTGCTGGTCTTCCCCACGCTCCAAGTCAACCAGGGTGACCATGATTCCCTCAGACTCAGTGTCTCTCTTTTTATCTCTACGCAGAAACTACGTGTCCTACTTGATCCCCATGACCATCTTCAACATGGTCATCCAGTCCTTTGTCATTATGTCCTCCTACCAAGCTATTGGAGAGAAATTCAAGAAGACAGGAAACCCCAAGGTACGCATGAAAGAAGGTTATCTATACCAGTGGTCCCCAACCACTGGGTCGGGGACCGGTACCGGTCCGTGGGTGAATTGGTGCCGGGCCGCAGAGAAATAATGTTTCCTTTTGGCCCCATCT
>JAFBJS010000447.1:133274-148802 GCA_016785265.1 Paraplagusia blochii
GCCCATGTAACTTTGTGTGGGCTCAACAACCACAGGAAGGCTCCCAATATGGTGCAATGTGACATGGGTGGCGCTAGCTACCCCTGAGACTCGGCATTGGACAAGCAGATGAATGGATGAAAGTCATGCAATAAGATGTGTATAAGAGACAGGAGTTAGCCTGGTTCTAGTTCGGCCACACGAGTGAATCACTCTCCTAGCTGATTACCGGAATTTCTCCTGGCATTTTCTCTGCACGTCCATGATCAGGACCATTTCTTAGATTTAAAGGTAATTCAATTTCCTACACCCTTGATTGCAAATCTTAGAATATATTATATGACGTAGTGGTTAAGGAACCGTTCTGGGGTCCAGAGGGCTCCAGGTTCGAATCCACCAACTGCCAACAAGTTACCACTGAGGTCCACTGAGCATGGTATCGTCCCCACTCACTGGTGTAGATCACCAACAAGGTGTTTTCTTATATATATACAGTATATACAGTGTTCATAGATCTGAGTCTGGAAGATGAACATACATATATGTATATATATATACATATATATGTTTATATATATATAATTATATATTTATATGTTTATATGCATATATATATTTTTGGTTAGAATATTTATCTGCTTATATATGTATATATGTATATATATATACATAAATATATATAAAAATATATATATGGAGGTATATATTGAGGACGGAGGTTGGTTAGTATATTTTGTTTATATTTAGCATATATATGTATATATATATGTATGTATATATATATATATATATATATATATATATATATATAGATATATATATGGATGGATGCAAAAATTGTTCTTACCAAAAATATGGTCAGAACATGCTCTGATCATAGAAACATCCCGACCCAGGTAACTTTAAGGGCGCTCACAGCCCACATGAAGGCTCACCGAATGGAGCAGTGTGATTTGGGTGGCAGTTGTGGAGACTGCTGCCGCAGTAGCACATTTTGTGGACTTTCTGATCACAAGATCTATTCTTCGCCACATTTTACCCATGATTCCAAATTTGCAAGTATCACGGACAGTTAACCAGACCAGGGAATCGGAGAATTTGAAGAGTGAACTCAGATCCCGTCAGTCAGACATTTACATTTCTCACAGCAGATCAGTATGCGCTCAGATGGTGTGAGCTGATAACTGACCCAACTGGTTTGTTTATTCACCCATCAAACTGTTGTTTTTGCGAATGTTAAATGCATTCAGTTGGCTCCGGTCGAAATCGACGAATCATGTCGTCTGTGATCACCCATCAGATTCAGACAATACATGTGTGATCTCCAATCTCTCAGTATTCATAGAGGAATCAGCCAGTTTGATTTCACACTAAGTCTTTCCAAAAATCTGTAAAAACTCAATGTCGTGTTGTGTCTACTGCTCCCAGAGGCAGACTGAGGACAGAGGAATCAGACCTCACACACACACTGTCCTGCTTAAAACGACTTAAGGAGTTCCCGGGAAAATAAATCATTTTGATTTGGCACATCTACTATCATTCCAACCTCCTATTTCTGCTACAACACTCCCTCCAGGGGTCGCTCTAACAGGGTATTTGCTTTTATCTTTTTTTTTTATCCTTGTGTCTCTGCCAGAGACAATCTCCATGTCCATGGATTTTCTGCTTCGGCTCAACACCAAATCAAACATTCATTGGCCAATTTATCACATGACTAGGTTAATTTGAACAATCAGACCAGCAGAAGAAACAGCCTTCATTGGTGGCCCAGTGGTCAAGGAAGCGTACTTCCTTGTCCACAAGCTTCAGGTTTGAATACACCAGTTGCCAGGCTGCCTCTGAGCATAGCATCGCCCCCACCCATGTAACTTTGTGTGGGCTCAACAACCACAGGAAGGCGCCCAATATGGTGCAATGTGACATGGGTGGCGCTAGCTACCCCTGAGACCCAAGGTCATTGGACAAGCAGATGAATGAATGAAAGTCATGCAATAAAGGTTAGAAAGCAAAGGGAAGTAAGTATTTAACCCATCACCAAAGTGAACAGTGGGCAGCTTTGAGCGCCCTCCAGGGGCCGTGTAGACCCTAGTCCGCTTCTTTAACCACTAGGCCACCAAGTGCACCAACAATAGTGCTCATAGTGTTACTTACTGCTTTTGTTATTATGCTTTTATTGTAACATTTGGACGTTGCAGAGAAAAGGTAGAGGTATAATCACAAAACAAACCCATTAAATTGTTTGGAAAAGTTTGGTGGGCCAGATTCAGAGTCAAATGGGCTGCATCGGGCCCCCAGGCCTTATTTTTATTTATTCATTTTAAATGTTTTTGTCATTGTGACATGGTGATTCACACGACAGGACACAACAAAATGTGACCTGTGCATTTGACCCATCAGCTGCTTTTGAGCCTTGCAGACCCAAGTCTGCTTCCTTAACCCCTAGGCCACCAACTGCCCAGGTCGACTAAATGACCTGGTCTTGGACCTGGTAGACTAAATGAGCTGCTAACCCTTAGCGGTGTATACATTTTTTTTTTTTTCTGATTTACCTTGTTTATCTCAGAGCTATACTCATATACCTTTTCTAATACCACTGTTTCTCAATGCCAACTCTTTCACAGTGCGTTGTAGCTTTTCATTCAATCAAAGTGAGCAACTAAAGCACGTAAACACCACGGTGGACTATAAGATCAAGGCTAAATGTCAGCGGCATCTGCTGTTTGCTTATGGTGGTGAACTGACAGCGTGTAATTTCATTTTGTTCTTGGACCTGATACAACCCTGCAGGCCTGTCAATGGACCACATATAGAGATAGTAATCCATTCTCACTCACATTAACTTCTGTGGTCAGTTTCAAGATTGTCCAATTAGCTCCCTCCGACAATTTCGGACCACAGGGAGGAAAACCAAAAGTATGAATAGAAAAAAAAACTCAAACTCCATTAACAGTCCCGGGATTGAATCGGTGAGTAGGAGCACTTACTGCTGTAAGAGCAGCAACCGCTCTTACACTCAGTGGAATGCTGCAGGTATTAATTTCAGATGTATTCAGCGTATTTAATCAACATACTGGAAGTACGCTAGCTTTCCTTTCGGGCACATTTTTGCAAACGGTGTAAGTGAGTGCCTCTCTGAGCCGAGAGGGCAAGCAGGAAAAACTGAGTGAGGCTGTAAATGTACGTGAAAGAGTGAGTGTGTATCACTAATAAATCAAAAAGCACAGATAAAGAGAGACACATACATCAGCAGACACAACACTCTCCTAACAAGCTGCTGTTTTCTATCAGCCACAAACACAACGCTCATAGAAAGAGGCGAACAACAACCATCTACTGCAGAACACCTTGTGTTGCCAAAAAAATAAGGTTGCTGTTTGGTAACAATAATACTACACTAGCTGGCTAATCCGCTCCTCCTGCCAGCCTTGCATGAACTTCTTTAGGAGAAAAAAAAAAAAAAACTGTCTGTCAAAACTAACAGGCCCCTGAAACTAATCCCACTCTGAAACTAAATGGAGGAGCCGTCCCCAGGCAGTCGTGTCTGCAGTTACTTCTCTGGAATTTCTTTTTACTGGTAAATGCAACCATACAAACACACACACACCTGCAAAGCATTCACTTACGCCTGGACAAATCCACACAAGCAACACCAGACCACCTTACAGCAGTGGTCCTCAACCACTGGACCGTGGATTATTACTGGTCTGTTAGGCACTGGTGCTGGGCCGCAAAGAAATAATGTTTCCTTTCCCATATTCATATACCCATATCAACAAAAGAACTGACCAATAGAATGGCTAGGATTCCATCATCAATATTGCAACTACCGTAATTTCCGGACAATAAGCCGCAACGTTTGTCACACAATTTCAACCCTGCGGCTTATGCAGAATTGCGGCTAATGTATGAATTTTTTCTGACGGCCACCAGGGGCACTGGAGCAGATTGAGACAGGTGGTGTCGAGAAAGACACAAGTCACAACTGCCAATAAACACCATAGAAGATGAAGAAGATTAACCTACGGTAATCCACTTTGTACATGAATAAACTAAACTGACCCTCATCATGGAAAATGCTAAAAAGAATGTGGCACATGTGGCTTATAGTACGGAAATTACGGTATATTTGATCAGGAAATCAAAATGATGCAGAGTCATTGAAATGAGATTTTCACTCTTAATACTGGTAGAACATAATTATAGGCTGTGTGCACTTGAGAAATCCTTGTTGTGCCCATGCACAGTTAATTCAGGTAGGAAGATTTTATAGGTAGGAAAATACCTCAGAACACCAGGAATTTAAATTTTATAAAGGGATATTTATCTGCCACAACAACTAAAGGTTGGGGAACATTGACCTACAGCTTGTTTGGGTTCCTGGTGGCTACTTGCTCGTAGAAATGCATCCCCTTGTCAACAAGCCACCATTTGGACCTGTCTGTCTCAAATCCAAAGTCCCATGTAGGCAAAATTGCTGATGGGAAATTGCTTGAGAACTGAATGCACCGTTATCACCATCCGGGGTAATGGTTTTCCATTTGCATGTTCTCGTTCAACCTTTTTCCTTTTAAAATCCCCCCATTTCATCCACTTGTGACCCAATCACATTAAGAGTGCATGTTATTTAGGAGCGCAGGCAGCAAGGCAGAAGGGAAATGTCAATACTGTGGATCCTGTGCAGGACTCACTTCCAGCAGGTATTGCTGAGGTAATTTCCTCTATAGGACCGAGTGAGAACAAAACAGTAATAGACTGAAAAACCCAAGAAGCCTAACTGTTGAATGAGGACAGCTACAATTCCTTTGCACACTTGGTATCTGAAGGCCTCAGGTACCAGAAGGACTCTAAAATCACCAATGGTATTGTATATCTCGTAGATAACTCAGATTTCAGTTGCCCTGCAACCTGCTTCATAAAATGTGATGTTGATGACCGGTCATCGGGGAGGAAAAATATTGACTGGTGTTTTTTAAAGTCAGAGAAATGTGTTTCTGGGGTATTTAGGTAAATGATTTAGTAGCATTTTTTTCACCGAATTTATCTTCGTCCCAGGGCTGAACTTGTGGTTCTTAAATGGATGTGGAAACAGAAGGGTCCACCATACATTCACTTATCTTATCATAACTCACTTTTGTTCCAATGTTTCAGTATCACATCCCAAAAATACTACTATACACATACTGTATATGAAAACATTTAATTTACGTCAAACATCTAGTTTTTCCCAAACTAGCACAGGGCAGCGAGCACATGGGTCACATACTATCTCTAAAATTAAATACAAATCAAGGTTAAGTGATTAAGGAGACTGACTTGGGTCCGCAAGGCCACTGGTTCAAATCCCCCTCACCGCCAAGTTGCCCTGAGCATTGTATCGTCTGCTCCCCGGGTGCTGGCTCAATTAGCTGCCACATGCTAACTACGATGATGGGTTAAATGGAGAGGCAAAATTTCCATAAGACTTGAAATGAACAACAACATATTTTTTCCATTTTTATTTAAGAATGCAGTTTCAGGCCATTTTTGGACAGTTTGGCGGCCAGGCTTCAGCCCCCGGACCACTGGTTGATTATCTCCAGTGTAGGACAATGGCTACTGGAGTTTCACTTTTTTACATCCTCCTTCCATATATTTACTGTATCAACGAAAGAGTCGAGAATAAAAACACGTACATCTCCCTGCGTCTTGTCTGATTTTCCACATCAACACCTTCAAATCTTGGTCAAATACATGTTTACAGCAGCAAACATCTGATGACCTCTGGTGTCTGTTAGGAAGACACCAGAGGTTATCACCAGACAACAGAGATTGCCGCTATTACCATGGTGCTCTGTCAATGTAACTGCCGGCAGTGTGGATTTTCATTGCCGATTTTAATCGGACGTTTTCGCCTCACGTGTCTTCTCCGCCAATCACTGCGGCCTAATGGAAGAAACACTGTAAATACACAAACACACACCGATGCAGAGAGCGAATCATATCATGGATTCTGTTTATGGAATCAGGACTGTGTCTGAATCTGCCAGCGCTCCAAAGTCGAGATAACATTGACGTTTTTTTTTTTTTTTTTTTTTTTCGTCGAACTTGCGTCGGCAGAGGGGAGCGGAAAGAAGAGTAACCGTGTTTGCCAAGAGAGAGTGTCATTTTCCTCTTGCCAGTGATGAACGCCGGAGCAAAGTCGGTTGCATTGTGGAGCCCATTGCAGGCTGTGAATACAGATGCTAGGCTACAGGGCCGCCTTTCTGGACTTAGTGATTCCTGCAGCAGTCTGGTTAAAGATAAAAGTCAACCAAAGAGGGCGAGAAGATCTAGGAAAGACCACAAAAAAACCCGGCACAAGAAGACCAGGTGGGCTTTAATGTGACTGCTGTGCAGAGCAGCTGTCCCCAGCAGTGGAGGTGTAGCGGAGCAGCTCATGCACGGCGGATATAAAACACCTTATTCCAACCTGACAGCTGAGTTTGAATGGTGGCATGGCTCCAGCCGGGTCTCCTGCTGCATCCACAGAATTTTAATGGCTGTGAGACAAAGACAACAGGCGCCAGGGCAGCTCCATAAAGCAAACTCCATTCTGCCCCCACGTAGCACGACACTGGCATGCAATCACACAGACAGAGTCCATGTTAGACGCTGGTCAGCTGGTATCCCTTTTTTTCCACCCTCTCTTCATATTATCCCTCACCTTTTTGCCTCTTCTCCACTTCAGCAGCACAAATCCTTCTGTTGTACTCTCTTCAATTCAATATATTTATATATATATATCAATTACATACATCATAGCAGAGGGAGTCCCGGCTTTTCTGTGTGTCCCTCTCTCTCCCTCTCTAATATGTTTTCTATTCCCTGAGGGTATTTGGAACTGCACCACCAGCTCACGGGGACATAAACACCGGTCAGCGCAGCAGAAGGGCCGGTTGGTTTAATAAAAAGAACTCCACCCACTCGTGACAATTTCTTCTCCTTAGGGAAAGGAGTCTCTGGGGGACCACAGAGGTGTGGAACCCGTTGCAGTTTCTCATTGTCCTCATGTTTTTTTTGTTGTTTCAAATAATTTTATTTTGAAAAATATATCAATTTCTATTAACCTAAATGCGGTAGTTCCAAGCTAAACACTTACTCTGACCACATATTAGGCTCAGGTTTCAATTTTGTGGTATAAAAAATATTAATAACTTGCTCAACAAATACTGTAATCCTTTATATTCCATTCCTCCAATAACTACTTAATAATACTACTTTATAACTACTAGTCCATTATCGGGTTGTGGTGTCCAGGACCGCCACTCAAATCTCTATGCACCATACTAGCCTCTTGTGACCCTTCCTGCAAGTGGAGTGAAGCCCACTGGAGGGCGCCGATTTTAGACACATAAAGATATGTAGTTTGATGATATTTACTCTGACCTGAAAAAACTGGTGTTAAACACTGACGCCAATCAAACTTACTGATTTTATGTTGATGCCCCTAAATAACAAACATTGAATTTGCCAAACATTCTTTGAGAGTTCAGGTTTATTCTACTAACAAGTGACTAAAAAGTCAAATCTACAGTCAGAGAGACAAACCGTTAGACCAACGTGCTGTTTTCTTCAATTTCTTGTCCATTTAATGTCCGTTACCTATAAAGGTGCATTGCCTGAAGAATACAAAGCACTGTTTTTGCCAGTGCAATACTATAGCTATGGATGTAAAAAACTGGATTGATTGTTGTTACTATGAAGAAAACCATAGTAAAGCTTAGTACCAGCTCTAAACTAAAAGCACTTTTTGTTGTTATCATTCTATCTGTCCATACAAATGTACCTTTAGTGGTACCAGGCACTAAAATGAACAAGACGTTAAAGAAAACAGCAGGCTGGTCCATTAATTTTTACTGTATGACTTAATGAACCTTATTTAATGGCCTGTGAACCATCAACCCCAGCCCTTGATTGTAGGATTTGGGAGAAGAAAAAAAAACAACACACAAGGGGAACACATGAAACCTCCAAACCAGGCATTGAACCGAGATCTGCAGGACAAGTTTCTTCACCAACTCCTAGATCACCTAGAAACCTAACCTACTACTAATATTGCAAGGGACAGGATTGCCATCTCACATTTAAAAATTGGGGCAAATGCTGGGAATCAGGAAGTTTTGTGTTCTATTTCAATAGTTGCTGAACTCCAGGACAGTTCTATCACTTAACCAGGGGTTTAAAGTGAGCCAAAAATCGGTCCTGGTACTTTAATTTATTCCTGGTCCCTGCAGAGGAAACAGCCTTGATTAAAATAACGGATTTATCAAAGTGTCTGCTTTATTTTAATCCACTCCAAATCTCTCCCCGTCTCTTGTAAACTCTTTTGCACCACCTTTCTATTTCCACCTCCGTGGCAGCTCTCCAAACATGGCGTCTACAAATATGCACATAACTTCCCTGATCCACGGCCCACCTCCGGTTCACCTCCCACTACATCATGTCACACAAGAAAATTTAAAGCTGTCATTTAGCCTCTTCAATTGGACTTTAACACAGGAGATGGCTCGCGGTTAGCCTCTTTGATGGGGGTGATGCAGCAGTCATGGCAGTGACCTTGGCCTGGTAATGGTTTGGTGAAAGGGTGTGGGCAGTGGAGGAGTGGGGTTAAAAGCATCTATAAGCAGATGAAACAGCTCCCGGAGGGATTCGCACATGCACGACCAAGCGACTGGCGCAGAGACGCACACACGCGTCCCGGATTTCCATTTTCAATCCAGTTGTTGCTTCGCAAGTAGAGATGGGGAATATTCCTCAGCCGTGAACAGAGGTTGTTTTATCAGATACGTAAACAGACACAAAGTCCCACGGAAATATTCACGCCTCTCATGGTAAAGATGCCATCAGTTTTTGAAGGTCACGTTGATCTATCACTCTGTCACGAGCTGCTGTCACTGTGAAAACAGGTACTTTGCAGATTTACACTCCATCACTTATTCAAGTCAGAAAACAGGGTGACAGGAAAGAGTGCTAGGGCAGATGGGAAAGAAAATATGAAGGAAGATGTTGCGAAAAAGGAAGAAAAACAAGAGAGAGAGAAAAAAAATGTTCAATACACCCCCAGATTAAGAAGAAGAGTCGAAGGACGGTGAGGTTGGAGACTGAAAGAAAGACAAATGAAAAGAGAAAGAAGCGTCCTCCAGTGCTGGGAAGCAAGGTGAAGTGACCCATTAGAGCTGGAAGCCAAACAAGCAGGCTAGGGCCGCAAAGACAGGGCAGGAGATGGAGAGCCTCCATCTACCTAACATTCATTTCAAGAAATGGCCCATGGATCAGAGTGTGCAGGTGAGAGCCAGTCCATCACAGCTGGGTACCCCTCCACCACTTGTATTAAAAGCCCCTGAATTACATTTGCTCAACGTCCAGTATGTGCACTTAATACGATCCCCAAGGAATTTATGTTGTGACAATACAGACTTCAAAGACCACGTTGGATGGGAAGGAAAATCAAAGAAGAATGATTTCTGCAAAAGTGTAAAGAAATAAGAATGATACACTTTGTCTTGCAAAAAAAAAAATTAAAAATCAAACCTCAATCTCTATTGTTGTGGTACCAATAAATCCATCATGTTCCTGGCATAAATTTTGTTCTTGGATAAGAGAAATATGGCGCCATTAACAAAGATTGTAAACGATTATTTTTCTCTAAATTACATTAATGCAAAGAGGACAGCCCAGCATTAAAGGACACTGACTAAGGTCTTCAGGCTCAATTCCACCAAGGTCTGAGCATAACACCACCCTGAACGGAGGGCTCGCAGTATGGGGCGGTGTGATTTGGGTGGCAGTCGTGGTGCCACTGCCCTTGCTAACCAATAGGGGGACACACAGGAAGGAGGAAAGAAAGGAAAGCAAGTAAACGATGGGCAGCTTTGACACCTGTGGAGCAATTAGTGGGGACACCATTGGGGAAACCAGGCACCAAGGATCAAAACCAGCCACTAGGGGGCACAAGCCAGTGTTTTTTTTTAGTGCCGATCCCAAGCCCAGATAAATGGTGAGGGTTGCGTGAGGAAGGGCATCTGGCGTAAAACTTTGGCCAAATCAAAAATGCGAGACAACAAAAAGATTTCTATATAGATTGTTGACTCGCTGTGGCAACCCCTGAGAAAAGGGACAAGTCGAAAGGAAAAGAAGAAAGAAGAAGAGCAGTTAGTGGGGACAATGTTGATGGATTTGAACCTGGGACCCTGTGGAACCCAGTCAAATTTAGTCAAATTATCATTTCGAAAGAATTAGGTGTGAGAAACTGACTTTGATAATACTGATACTGAGGCATCTTAAAATGCTTTGATCCCAATGCTTGATAACCAATGGACTTCCTGTACTGCATGGGTTTACTTCTTTGGTATGCATTGGTAGGACTCGGTGTGTTGTCCTGACACAGTAAGCAGGGTTTACCTTGCCCTCCCTCGAAAACCTCACGTATTTGCCGCGAGCCTCCGTGTGACCCAGACAAGGATTTATCTGAAGAAAATGAATAAATAAATGACTGATGGAATGAATGAGGTTTCGCTGTCGAGGCTGTTGCGCTAATTTACTGCCTGCCAGGTTAAGGCCATGCGTACGTTGGTTGCACATACCATTAGCGTCCAACATCCCAACCTCCTTGTTTACTCGGCTCGTTCAAACCAACCTGACTCCCTGCTCCGAGTTCTATTCAGAGCTGATTAATTAACTTATTTATGACGTTTGCAGAGGGGAACAATGCGACCCTGCCAAAAGATTTGGTGGCTGTCAACAAATGACTGCATATTCCCGGACTTCCTGAATCTTTCATCAAGAGTCTAATCCGTGGATCAGGAAAGGCTAAAATAAATATTTGTCTCTTATCTGCAACATTTGTCCACAACCGCTTCCAGATACTAGAATTTTGTTGGGAAATCGTGTCTAATTTTAATAAATTAAACCTGGGTCCAGTTAAACTGGTAATTATTTAACCATAATAGTAAAATTAGTTTCCAAAAAGGATAGGGCGCCCCCCTTTGGGGATGCATAGCTATTGTGGGAAAGGTGCAGCAAGGCAAATCTATTTTAATATCAGCGCTTTGTTTATTTTTTTGCCACAAGGGGGGAGTTGCACTGATTTGTAATACTGCTGTCTGTGTTAATGACGACTGCATTGTAGAGAGAATTACAGTTAAATTTCAGGCAATACCTGCTGACTTTGGAGGTGCCCAGACAACAGGGGGCGCTGTAGAAACATCCAGGAAACAATGATTTGGTCCTGGTGCCCGTGCTCAGCTGAGGCTTTAGTGAATAATAATCATTTTTTGTGTGTGTTTGTACAGGAAGCGCACAAACTTTTATGGAAATCGACTTTGTAAACGCCAACAAAGTTCTTAAGTAAAAGATGAAACGGGAAATCTGTCACTTTTTTTTTTTTCCCTTCTTATTTTGGGATGACGTTGATGAGTCGACTTTGATGTTGCCACAGAAGTCCTCAGGTCACCGCAGATGAAATGCTGCCTGGGCCCCACTGCGTTTAGTGGATTGTCATGGGTTAATTGATGTGTAATTGATGTGATTAATTGAGGTGTAATGTACCGTGGTGACGTTCCTCTGATCCCTCTGGCTGCCGGCGCTTTGTGTGTTTAGGCGAGCCCGCCGTGTGTCTATCTGATGCTACGCATCTAGGCAACGCAATTAGAGGCAGTAGCATCCAACCAACAAATGGAGATTTAATTAGGAGTGAAGACAGAGCGGGGGGCCAGTCAATGGGCAGTAGATTGAATTATCTGGACACACACTCCAGCGGATGGCGGAGGCATATTCACTCTTGTACTCACAGGGAGTGTTTGGGAGCCTTGCCTGTTTGCCTGGCTACTCCTCCTCCGAGTGCCTTCCTCCACCTCTCTTCGATTCTCAGCCTGTCTCCAGCTATCTTCTGGGTTTTGATTTCGTTCTGTTTTTATCTTGCCACGAGAAAGTTTTCTCTTCCCTCCTCGCTCTTTTCTGACCACAAAAACAGTTTCCTCCTCCTGTGTTGTGGCAGTCTCTCAGTACAGCCGTGCTCCTACTTCTCTCCCTGGCCTTTTATCACTTGTCATACGTCTCTCCCACACTTTCTCTCCACATCTCCGTCCTTTTGAGCCTCCTGTCGTCAAAAGTCTCTCCGTCTCCAACGCTCCCCATCCCTCTCCATCCCTGTCTTTAGCGCTCTTTGTTTCTGAGTCACTAGCAGTATATTGTATGGCTCACCGAGGGACGTGTCTGTGATTTCCAGAAGCCTAATTAGCAAGTCCAGCTCCTGGCATAGAACAAGGCTCGCAGAGGAGCACAGGCACAAGGCCTGGCGTCAATTAATGAGACCTCACACACCCACAGCCACCATTACACGCCCTCTGCAGCATCAGGTCTCCAGTCGGCTCGGCCTCGACCAATAAGAGGCGAGCGAGACCACATCTGAACAACTGTCACTAGATGTAAGGAAGTTATGTATCTAATCACCCAGGGATATGAGCGGCTTTGTAAGAGACAAGGCAGAATATCATGTCGGAGTTTTTTTTTTTTTAAAACTCAAGTTAAGATTCATGTCTTGCAGCAGTGAGATGTGGAGCTCACAGATCACTGGTTCAATTTTGAAACACTCAACTCATTTCTTACTTTTCTTAAGGATGTGATACAAGATCTTTTCTTTTTTTTTTCTTTCTGAAGACTGAGGTTTGAAGAGCTCTCATGGGTAGGACACAATAGTATGAGATTTCTGTTTTCTACTTGTCGTATTCTGTTTGCGCCACTGAGATCAAACTGTCTTTTCCCAGTAGTGGAGAAAGGATTTGCAAACAAATTTCTCCAAAAATGTTTCCTTGAACATGAATTTTATTCATTTAAAATTTTCCGCAAGGCTTCAGGTTTGATTCCACCAGCTGCCAGGTTGCCACAGATGTGCTCTGAGCATAGCACCGTCCAAACCCACATAACTTCAAGTAGACTCACCACCCACATGAAGGCTCATAGTATGGTGCAGTGTGATTTGAGTGACAGTCATGGAGACTACTACCTCTGCTGTCCAGTAACAGATAAAGCCTTCTGAAGACTTAAAGATCTGCTACATCGAATCAACATTTTTTAGTTCCCCCCTCTGTCCTCTGTATCTTTTACTCTAACTCCCTCCATCTCCTCTTTGTCTCCTACCTGGTAGCTTCATCTCTAGGATCATTGTTCTACCAATGTATCCACTGTTCCTCCTCTGAACATGTCCAAACCATCTCAATCTGTCTTCTCCACCTTTTTCTCCAAACCTGCCTGTCTGTGTTGTCCCTCTAATCACCTCATTCCTGATCTTGTCCATCCTTGTCTCTCCTAAGAAGAATCTCAGCATCTTTAACGCCTCCACCTGCAGCTCTGTCTCCTGTCTTCTACCTGTTCCTAGTGTCTCTAATCCATCCATCATGGCTGGTCTCACAGCTGTCCTGCAAACCTTTCCCTTCAACTTTGACTTAGTTGTCACTTGGTTTTACCATCGAACGGTCGTAGCTAATGTTTTATATCTTATGTATCCTAGTGTTTTCAAACAACCACTCACACCTACTGCATATTTCCCTCCTCCGTTCAACCACAAACATTCTTAACGTAGGTCAAAACATCAGTCACGTGGGCAAGACTAACAAACCCAACAAAGAAAAGACCATCAAACACCGCGACCTTCCTGCAGTGAGGGCCACGGTCCTAACCGCCGCTCCACCATGAGAGCTAATTGACATGGTTAAAAATAAACAAGCAGAAGCCCCGGAGCAGATAAATGAGAAGCGGCGCAGGGAGTGAAGAGGTGGGCAGCTCCGTCTCCAGGCAGGAGAAGGTTGGAAATGGGCCTAAGTGAATTTGAAAAAGTAGGCCAAAGATTAATGGCGTAAAATAAACAAACGCACTGGATTGTGAATTCCTCCGGGCTTCGGGTCATTAGAGCTAATACCACGCATGATGCCATCTGCTGTGATTGTTTACACCGGGCAGGATAATTAGTTCCTAATTAGTGGATGGTATGGTGCAGAAACCTTATTTCACACGAATTGAGATGGAGCCGATCCCATCCACCTGCGTGGCGGCTTCCCATCTCCTCCACCCTGGGACCTGGGTGAGCCCGCTTCATGGAGATACAACCATCAGACAGGTCTTGATTTAATTGCTGCGAGCACCAGACAGAACAAACCGCCACCCCTTCGCACGGCTCTTGAATTACACTCGCCGTCTTACTGTACTACCTGTGCCTTTGAGACTGTGCGTGTTGAAATGCGTGAAGGTGTGCATCTTCATGCCTGGAAGTCTTTGAGATACAGACACCTGCATATGATTATTATCAGACCAAACGCACCCACTCCGTCTGCCAGCTCTCTCCCAAGCGTTTTTTTTTTTTTTTTTTTTTTTGTGACGCCGGATGCTTTTGAATCTGAGAATTGGTGAGGTACCCGGTGGCATGCTAATACTGTTTTGTGAGGTAGGAAGTAAAGAGGCGTCTGCCTTTGTAATATATGCGCGCGGAATGGCTGGTGATTGTGATTCTTATCAGTGTGGCAGAGTGCATGGGCGCCAAGCAGTGAGTGGCAGGAGCTGGCAGTAAATGCTAATGGCAGAGAGCAGCTGACAGAGAAAAGAATTATTATATCCGTTCATTACATTTACACAGCCAGCCTGTCTGTCTCCCTTCCTTCCTCTGGGCCCAGGCGTGAACAGCAATCAGTGCTTTATTTACCTATTTTGCAGGAGACAAACACCTGCTACGGTGTTAAAGCCGCATTTACACCTGCTTCGGTGTTAAAGCCTCTTTTTTTTTTTTTTTTTTTTTTTTGACAAATTTTTCGTCCGAAACCAAGATTCATTTGCGTTCGGATTATTAGGGCTGGCCGCGGAACAAAGTGCTTGTTGCTAATGTGGATCTGTAAAGAGTGTGAAAGATGACAAAATGGAGCTTGTCACATAACTGGCTCTCTCCAGTACATTACTGAGAGACCCTCTGACCGCTATTTTCTCCCACCATCAAGCCCGGCAATGTTGATTGTGTGAAAGGTGCCTCATCATCCAAAAAAAAAAAAAAAAAATCTTCCTTTTTAGGACCTCAAAGCTGTCGGCCGGCTATTCAGCCTCCCACCGGGTCACAACTCTGGCCTTTGTGACACCGGCACAGGCAAGTCCCTTTGTCTGCTCCTCTCTCTGTAGAGCACATGCCCTCCGAACAGGAGGAGAAGAGCGACAGGTTTTGCAGACCTCAAATGAAATTACTTGGTGGGCTGATGAATGTCCAGCCTGAAGACAGCAGGCGGCGCAGCCACTGCCTACAGAAGCGAACCCAACATTCTTGACATTCATCAGGTCACTCCGACTTCTTTAATAGAACAGCTAGCAACTGAAGTTGGAATTTTTTCGTACAAAGCTGACGCGTATTGGATTTAAAGAAATCCACTTGACGAACTCTTTTATACGTGCCACTTAGCTATTTGCAACAAAAGAGAGATTTATGGTGGCGTTGGCACCTCTAGCAGGATCTACATTTTTTTTTTTTTTTTTTTACAAATTGAAATGTATTCTTATCTC
>JAFBJS010000447.1:149565-159565 GCA_016785265.1 Paraplagusia blochii
TGTGTATAAGAGACAGACTAGTGGTCTCTGTCAACACCGGCCTAATAGATACAGTACATTTTAGAAAATGTTAAAAACAGGTCAGCAGTCAATGGGTCGGCGTCATGGACCTCGAAGCGGGGTCATGGTGCAAGCTCCTCTTTGACTCATATGCAGCACTTCATATGGTTAACTGTCACCAAAACCATTGTTTCCGCCCGGTCTCGAACCGGGGACCTTTCGCGTGTTAGGCGAACGTGATAACCACTACACCTGTCTCTTATACACATCTTCTGAACATGTCTTAACCATCTCAATCTGTCTTCTCTGGCGTTCTCTCCAAACCTTCCTGCATACTACTACTAGTACTACGATTATTATTATTGTTATTATTATTATTGTCATTAAGCCACCACTAGTAAACATGTATTTTTCAGTGAACGGAGATTATCGTAAATATATGAGAGATTGAAGGCATCACCTCCAAATATGCAAACATTTTCTCTTATAAAACTAGGTAGACTGACTCAACATAGGCCATTCAATATAATAGGTCTAATAATCTCATTGCAGTTTTGAGCTTTGTGACTATGTTGTGACTAAGAAATGTTCACAGAGCAAGACTTTATTCCCTCAGTGGCAGCACAATCGCCACACAGTTGTCTCAGATGGCTCCGTATTAGTAGGACAACTCATTATATTAAGTATTTGTTAAAAGACCCAGCGTTAATTCTCTGAAATTATGCACGCTTGAGAATTCAACTGAAAATTAAACGTAATAACCCAACATTAGAGAGGAGTGTTTTTTCCCTTTAATAAATACACAAATCCTAACAGTGGAGTGGGGAATCTGTGCATATTGTTCAATCTAGGCAATCACACCCAGTGCACTTAATCAGCCCTTCCTTTCAGGAAGCCCCGCCATCTGCTCCCCTTCTAATTATTGCAACAAGTGCACATTTCTCCTCACAAAGATCATGTCGTTTTGTTTGTGTCAATTTGATCAGCAAATTGCAAGGTGTCTGACGAGATAACCGTGCCCTTCCATCAATGGCTATCATAACATTTGCACTGTCACGAATCCGGTGCCAAAAACCCTGCCTAACACATTGGGTTAACATTTTTTTTTTTCTTCTTCTAATTGTGCAGCAACACCGCACATGGGCACAACTGCGAGTGTTGCCGCAGTGATATCGACGGCGTACCATCCTGTTCTAGCCGAGGATTTAAATCCTTCACTCTCTGCATTCTAATATGTCTATTTTACATGCAAGAGTATGTGGATTAATGCAAAGTTTAGAGAACTTTCCTCTTTGTGTGCATCAACTTTTACTGAAACAGAAACTAAAACCTCTGCAGTTTAATTCTCTCCCATCCAGGTACATGCGGTAGGTTATACTTGGAAATGACATAAATATAAGCAGAAGGCTCCCATCGTATCCCATTACATGGGCAGCATTTACCTGCTGCATTATTGAATTGTTCCCACCGCAGCTCTCAGAGACAAAGAAAGCGTCCGACGCGATGAAATGTTCTTGATTGTAAAGACCTGCTGTTGTCAGCTGCCAAAAGTGTGCCAGTGATCCGGGCGGCGTGGAACAAAAACGCTACTGGCATTCCGGCAACAGCGTGAGTGATTTGCTGACTTAATGTGTGGACCGCCACGCCACGCAGAATTATTGCCGGCGATTTGCATCATAAATGTCAGTTAAATTTCCACTTTTGGAAATGAATATCGCTGACAGACACCGGGAGAAGAAGCCAATGTGGGAGGTACTAGAGGCTTTCTTTCAAATGTCCAGGCCTTAGTTCTTTCAAGCCAACATATAGAATTTTTCCCCAAGTCTTATAAATCCCTGATAATCCTAATCTGGAATATGAGCGGGGTTAAAACACCGAGTAAATTTACAAATGCACATATTCATATCACTTCCATTAGTGAGAACCTTAAAGAGGAAGCAGAGCAGAATCCGCTGCTAAAATGCATGAAGGCACTTAGCAATTTTATTAGAAGCACTTAACACTCACCAAGCCTTGGTAAGTAATGTGCTTTAATACACATATAATGCAACGGGATTACAAGTCTGGATATTAATAAATCCTATGTTTTATTTATCACTGCTCTTTAAACATGGAGGGTAAATGACATGTTTAATCTGAGTCACGGATTGAAGAGCCGCCGCCGCACACGTATTAAATGTTCTTTGCATTCAGTGGCGTGTGTTAACACACAGTTGTGTTTACGCAATGTAGCCTGTATTTTCCATTATGGATGCTGTTTACAGTCTGGGCGTGACAGGCCGATCAAGGCTCGTCATGTTGCTGGTTGAGTTGAGGTTCTGACAACACCTCGGCTGCTAGTGTTTTTCTAACATCAGGTCATTTTTGTCATGAGTATCATGACAATTTATTATTATTCCGTGAGAGTTCTAAACTTGTAGAGTTCCCAGTTGTATTTGATGCTATTTTCTATCCTAGGACAGTAAAAGCATCACTGCTATCACTATGTAACAAAAACAGAACAAAACTGAACCTTTCCGCAACGTCAGGGGCATTGACTCTGCCAAAGTTAAGGCCACTACAATGAGTTGCGTAAGAAAATTGGCGTTATCAATGCTAGTAAATTGTTGATTTTTTTAAGAACGCTACCTTAATGAGGTGGTGAGTCCACCGAGAGCCAATCGCCCCAACCGGGATTTGATCCTGATCAGGAGGTGAACCTTTAAATTTCTAATGACAGAGACATTGACTCTGTCAAAGTAAAGGTCCCCTCAATGACCTGCTGTAAGATAATTGTTATTGCGTTATCAATGCCAGTAAAATGTTGAGTTTTTTAAGAACTGTTTTTAATCTTCCCACACATGTATGAACAGATCTCTACATTCAGCGACGTGTGTGAACCCACAGTGGTTGTTTACGGGGTGTCTGGCAACGTAGCCTATATTTATTATTCCACAAATGTGAAAGCGTATCCAAGAATTCCCAAGTGTTTGCGTCTCGCTCACTTTCTCTCCCCTTTTGTGCACGTTTAAATCTCAATCAGATTAAAGAGGCATGGATGTTCTCTCCAGTCTGGTAATGACAGACCGATCAAAGCTCATCATGTTTCTGGTCGAGTTGAGGGAGATCATTAGCGATAGGTCAACGCAGCGGGATAAAAAAACATCGCGCTCCCCATGCTGCATGTTTACGAGGCTTCCAGCCCTTTTTGTTTGTGCGCGCACCTGGACCCGTGCGGGTGCGCGTCGGCGTGTGTGTACGTGTCCGTGCGTCATCATCAAATGCGTCCATGTTGCTCTCTGATCTCAACACAGTATGTGGGAGGAACACAAGTCTCTCCTGTGGCCCATCCCCCCGCCCCGTCCCCCTCCACCCAAGAATGCTGCTCCATCGGTGAGAGCCGGCCACATCTATTGTGCCTCCTGCCTCCATCAACTCACTTTCCATCTATTACAAGCCAACAGGCTGATCTTCATGGCTGGAGCTCATTGTAAAACCCTTGCCTTGCTGATTCAATAGGCTTCCGAGGGCTCTGACTATGACCAATTCACTCATGACTATTATTCATCACAAAACCTTTGCAGCTCTCAGATAGAATCCACCACCCACCTTTCTTACTCTGTTTGGTATGCTGTAACAATCCATCACCTCCAAATGCTGTGGTGAACACACACACACACACACACACGTACACACACGAACACACATATCTCACTTAACTCAAGTGAACAAACTCCTTCTAACCTCAGAAATTACTATTTCGGTGCAGGGCTATTCCTTCTCTCAGCACTTTCACATATATATTTTTTTTTTCTCTTTTACAAACATTCCCTTCTGGCTCTCTTCTATCAGCCACCTCTCTTAGCTCGCAAACTGCTTTCTTCCACTGCCAACTTTGTCTCTCTCTCTCTTTCTCTCTCGCATCTTCAGATGCCACTCATCCGCTAACTCAATACCTGACTGCCTTGACAGGCCTGAGCCCGATCGGAGCAGGAGGGATTTGATCTCTCCTTGAAGTGGCGTGCTGGCACAGGGGTCTGCTCTCAAACCGCTGGACGCACAGCCCTAAACCGCGGATTAAAAAGTCATGAGGGCTTTTAAGGGCATGCGAGGCTGCAGTTTAACACCCTGCCCAGAAAATGGCCGTCTGAAAATAGTCTTTGTGTGTCTGAGACACAAGAGTCAGATGTGCAGGCCATGGATGTAAAGATATGGATTAACACAGCAGAGATGCGTGGGCCACCTAACCCTCCCCTGTGCTCTTGAGCAGCGCGCTCTTAGCCCTATGCTTCTTCAAATTAGATCCAACACCCACGGTTCTATATACACTCTACATCACTGGCACTTACGGTTTTTGTTATTGATGGAAGTTGTTTTTTCCCAACAGAAGCCTTCAGCTCTCATTCCAAAAACACTACTGTCCTTATTTCAGTGATTTCCAACCACTGGGTCATGGCACACTGATGTGCCAAGAGAAATTCCCGGTAGAACTGGGATTCTACATTTGTGTGCGAGCTGCCACTAGGGGGTGCACAAGATAAAGAAAATACAGTTGTTTTTTTTTGTTTTTTTTAAGATTGTCTTTATTCATTAGAGATGTTTTCCAATCTTTTGAGGTCAAACTCACAAATATGAGGCTCATACATAGTTGTTACCATTAAATACAATGTAATTCTACTTTAGCATCGAGTACGATGTCGGTTAGCCAAGTCTTGTGGTGGAGAATTGGACAAAATAAATAGAATAATCAGCAATGTTTGAGGCTGTGTTTTTAAATGTTGACAGGATGCGAAACAGGACATGATATTGTGCAAAGTCTTACACTGGTGGAGAAGATAAGGACATTCAGTTAGAATAATAGCAAGTGGACGTGGTCAGGTCACTATGACCTGGCTCTGAAGAGACATCCTCTTGTTTTGGACAGGATTTGGCATGGGTTCATGGTTTCCAAGGAATGGTAAATGTTTTGGGAAATGATGTAAGCATGTTGATGTCTCCGAGACGGAGAAGTGTGTCCTGGTCTCCTTTTTGGAGAGATGACCTCCGTAAAGATGAACATGCTACATTCCCGAATTATACGTTGGTTAAACAGTTTACGTTACTCATGATGACGGAGGGAGTAGATACTTTAAAAAAAACTTTATGTCTCCTCTTTAGCTCTGCTAGTATGTCGTGTTGTCGTCCATGCTTCATAGTTCACAGAGACAGCAGCTGGTCTATTGAATAAACGAGAGAACTGACCCTGGATGTCGTCTTATTGTTACAAATATCCATAGAATACATTTAAAAGTAACTAAACGGTTAAGGGTTTTATAGAAAATAAGACATTTCTAAAGTACAGTATGTCATACACCGGAATAATTTCCTTTCAGAAACTGGGACACAGGTGACTAGGAGACAAACAATGGGTTCAAGAATAGGTTGTACACAACAATGCACGTGTCAATCTTGACCTTAATGGACAGCGAAAGAAGCTGCGACCTCCCAGCATGAGTTTAATCTTACCAACAGCAACCATTGTCTCAAATGGCAACCAGCCCCTAATGGAATCAATAAAGTCTCACAAATATTTACAGGACAAGAGGGCCTCGGGCAATCGATAGCAATCCATAGGACGATGGAAGGTTCTGGTGCGGTTGTGTTTCAGGTTAGAAGAATCAATAAGTCAACCGTGCAAAAAGAGGGGGAAAGAATTAAAGAAAAATCCCTTTGTGACAGCAGCGCTAAGTCCTCACTCATACGCTTCTCTTTTCTGCCATCACTCTGACCCTTGTCTCGGTTTCTCATTTTTTTTTTTTTTTTTTTCTTTTTTTTTTCCACAGTCAACAAAGTTTGACATCACCGGCTGTGCCTCCCAGCAGGTATCGGGAACTGCAGGGAGTGCATCCAGCAAAGAAGTGGGAGACAGCTTTTTGAAGAACGGAGCAGCTAGAGGATGTGACAGGCTGTTGAAAGCCTGGGAGATAACAGCATCTGCTCCTGGAGTCTTAGCAGGTAGAGGAGTAAAAAAAGAAAAAGGTAGGGCGGGTGAGAAGGGTGGATGTTTGGAGTCGCAGGGCCAGGCAAATCCGCAAGATAATAGAATACAAATACAATGTTCTTTAGTTTCTGCATATATTGGAAGGCGGGCTGAGTGACGGAACGTGCAGCGTGGAGGCAGCACTGAGAACCAGGAGTACGCTATGTAGATTAAAAAACAGATTGCTTCCATTTCTCTCTCGGGGGCAGCTTTTTTTTTTATGCAGCAGGTTGTAATCTCTAGTTTATGTTCTGTAGTAACTAGCTCGATAAAATACATCAACCCAACACATAAAAAGTGAATAAAATGAAGTATATAAAAGTGTGTCTGGGCGGCAGGAAACTACAGAAGTGGAGATTGCTGCCGAGTGAATGTTGATTTATTGAGGTATTGATGCTCGGCACGGCATTGATGAGTCAGGCAGCTTCGGATAAATAGCTGATAATGTCAGACGTTTCTCTGGCAGGGAGGTAGTTACCGGGCCTGATGCAGCTCCCTGCTCTCCGGTCGTAATGAGCAGGTAGTTGCCGAAAGTCATCGCAGGAATGACTCTCTCTCTCTCTCTCCGCGTTCTCCCTCCACTCTCTCAGATGGCACTCGCTGTGTTTCCACAATCCTCCAAGAGAAAACGATCAGACTGAGCTACAGCTTCTGCCAGCGGCTATCAGTGTCTCTTTAACAGCTCCTCAACACCTCCCCCACCATGTGGTAAAATACACCAGGGAGAAACTCCGCACAAGTAATTCCCCAGGTGTCTGGCCTTAACATAAACATCGCATTGTAAATAGCAGGGAGGGAGTATAAACAACAGCCTCACAATGGCCCGTGACAAGTGCAGCATGTCGCCTCGCGCGTCACGCTGCCCTTTACGACCGCCGCCAGTTTGACCTCGGACGCCGAAGGCTCCGTCGCATTCATCGGCATCATCATCGCTCTCGCACCGGTGCCTGTTTGTTTGCGCAAGGAGTCGACTCCTGTCGAGAAATCGGCCAAACGTGTGCATGAATCAACGGCACTTGACGCATCAAGCGGGGTTCACCCTCTGAAAAGCGACCGCATCCTCATCTCAAAGATTTTTTTTTTGCAGCGCTGCTCAATTAATTGAATTTTTCAACTGAGCTGCGAGAGAAATCCATAAAACAAATCAAACTAAAATAGCACTGGGCAGAAAGTGTGTGTCTGTGTGTGTGTACGGCAGGGTGAAAAAGAAGGAGAGAGAGGGTGAGAGAGAGGGGTTGAGGGACTGACAACAAAAACTTGAGGGCCCACTTGGCGAAGCGTGTGTGGTTTTTACTGCCAACTTGCAGAAAAAAAATGTCAATTACTCTGCCTACTTTTAAAACTTTTATGAAGGCTTATATGCTGGATCAAAGACGTCCACCTCAGCAGCTCGCTCAAAAATGTTTTTTTTTTTCTCTCACAGAAAATGATTTTTAATTATTGAAGCCACAGCTTCGGGTTTATTAGTGATTTCTCGGAACATCCATCAAATTGCTGTCGGAGGAGCTGCTGCGCATATCAATGTTATTGTTATTAATTCTGATTTGCCGATCATGTTGCACACAGGCTAATGGTCGAAGGGTGGCGGGCAATCACACAAGACAGGACTGGGTGAATTTATATTAGGTAAAAACATAGCACATTACGATTTTCTCTGTTCTAGAATGCCCAATACGGCCATAGGTCCAATAGCGCCATCTACAGGGCTGGCTGACGTTAGCAGATAAGAACCTGATGGAATCCAGCCCAGAGGTTCTAGGTGACCTAAAATTCTAAAATGATCTTTTTTAAATTGTAGATGGCAGTATTGGGCAAAGATTTTCCAGAAGAAGAAGAAGGGGAGACGCTAGCAGATAAGAACTCTTGGGTGGGCAGAGGTGGTCTAGGGGTTTAAGAATCGGACTTGGGTCTGGAGGGTCCGAGGTTGGATTGGAGTATGACACCAACCACTTACCCCACCACGGGTTAAATGCAGGGGTAGCATTTCATTGTGTGCGTTAGCGTGCTTCACAATGTCACAATGACGAGGAGATTGCTTCCCGTTTTCGTATTTCCATGATGTTCGGTATTCCCGTCAACACTTCAAGGATAGAACACAAACTTTAGCTGTGATTTTCGGCAGAATTTACTGAAAAATTTAATTACCCTGTTTGGCATTTTTAACCTGATAAACTAGAAACACTTCATCCACCCTCACGGAGAGTGAATTCCGTGTTGTTGGGCCATTTTCAACTAATATTATTTTTAGTTGAGTGCTTGGTGAATCCCACCAGCCACATGAGGAACCTTCTGATGTACAGCAGAAAGCTGTACATTTTCCCAGCTGAACATCAGACAGACAGGGTAAACAGACAACCCAGATCTGTCTACTTCCATAAGCAACACTTGTTTTAATCCCTTCTGGATCAAAGGCAGCAGAAAGCCTTTCCTCCCTTTCATTACCGACCGACAGAGGACCGTGCAGAGCCTCCTCCCCCACCACAACCCCCCAAGTCTTCTGGGCTGAACGTCCACGTTTGATTAATCAATAGCTGTCCACTAGCTCTGGCCTAAGTGCCCGTACTCTAATCACTCTCCTCTGAAAGATGGAGGATGAGGTGGCGGGACCAGAAGCACACCCACATAAACTCTCATCAGAACAGCCCCCGGTCCAAGAAAAAAAAGAGTGAAATCACCAAAAGCTTTGTTGTATTCCCTTAAAGCTGCCCTTAAGTCCTATCTCTTTAAACATGAAAGTCTGAACGCTGCAGAAAGGACAAAACAGGGATCAGCCGCACTGACACAGTGGGTAGGTAGAACCGGGCCGGGCTGTCTGACTTTGTCATTGTTGTTCACTGGTGAAGCGTAATCTTCTTAATCACGAGCTAAATCTTCAGAACAATTGACCCATTTCCATCTGCGGCTTCTTATCTTTCAATGCGTGCCCATATCTCATTTGGAAGTGCGAGAAATCCCTCTTCAATCTAGGTGATCTTTTTCTCACCGTCGTGCCTCCACATTCCTCTAATCCACTCGCATCTAATCCAATGTATATACGGCACAGTCATTTCCATTCCCTGACGCCCTGTTGTCCTACATGTGTTTAACAAGTGTGAGGCTGAAATTGTAATTGTTCTTAAATACAGGAAGGACTCATTTGCAATAAATATATGAACTTTATTTTGTTCCTCATTATGACAAAGAGGGAATAACACCAGGAGCTTTAACCGTCTAAAGATATGATTCTAAGCCCGCCTTCAAAATTGGATTAATCAGACTGGCAACAGATAAAACTGTCAAATCAAAGTGTATTTGTGCAGCTTAACAAGAGCAAACCAATCACATTTAACAATATTTGGGTTTCTGGCAAAGTGTGAAATCTGAAGTATTAACTCCTGACGTGGGTGAAAAACAACGAGTTGCAGCAACGCACTTTACTTGAAATGTTAACGACTGACAGTCAATGAGAGTCACAGATAATATTCATTCATTCATCCATCTTCTGGCACCACCCAAATACCATTGCACTATATTGTGAGTCCTCCTGTGGGTGGTGAGCCCACAGGAAGTTATGTGGGTTGGGATGGTGCTAAGCTCAGAGAACCTCAGTGGCAACCTGGCAGCTGTTGGAATCGAACCTGAAGCCCTTTGGACCCAAGTCCACTTTCTTAACCACTAGGCCACCACTGCCGACCAGATTATATTAAACATCCAATAAAATCCCATAGAATCAAGACCTACATACATTTCAGTGTCCTCGCCACTGAGAAGAAAGCCCACATTATGGTCCAGTGTGATTTGGGTGGCAGTCGTGGAGACAGATAAGAGGATGAAGATGAATGAATGAAAAACCAATTGGGTAACGTCAAACAAAAATGTCAGAGAAGCTAAGAATGATTTTCTAGTGTTAGTTTACACACTGAAACCTGAGCCTGTTTAGTTGTACGTGTTGCTGATAAACTCTAAGGAATTAAAGAAACACATGGAGATCTTGTTCATATGAATCTGCTGCCACCTAGTGTC
>JAFBJS010000447.1:164565-174618 GCA_016785265.1 Paraplagusia blochii
TATTAACATAGGTTGACATTGATGAACACTTTTTTTTTTAGCAACAGGGGCACTAGCAAATAGTTTTCCATTTACTATTTACATTTAGTCAACACTAGAGGGCACTAATGAACAGTTCGTCAACATTAAGAAGCGCCGAAGAACACTTTATCAACCCAAGGTGGCGCTGATGTTTGTTAACACTAGGAAGCACTGACAAACAGGTCGTCAACGCTCAGGGTATTAAAGAACAATTTGTCGAAGCTAGGGAGCGCTGATAGGCAGTTTGTCAATACTACAAGGTGCTTACAAACTGATTGTCAACACTGTGGGGCGCTGTAAAATCAACATTATTGCCTAAAATAAATCCAAAATTCAAGCATCCATGTATCTTTATCCGCATACGGCACCCAAGTAGCTCCTCTTCAACCTTCCTGTAGGTGGTAAGGCTACTTGAAGGCGCCAACCACTCCAACTGGGAGTCGATCTTGCCCAGGAGGTGAACCCTGGAGTTCCACACCAATGACAGAGACATTGCCTCTGGGCCAAAGCAATACTTAATCACAAACCAGTCAAGGATTTTAACCTGGAAGTCCCCGCTGGCTCCCACCTCACCCTTGATGACGAGGAAACCTTAGCGTAAATCCATCTCCGAGCAAAAAAAAAAAAATACAAAAATGAAACCCAAACCAAGCACGGAATCACAAAAGCATTAACAGTACACCAAACCTAGATTTATCTTAAGGAATCGATCTGCGAGAAAAGAATCTGAACCTCTTTCTGCTGCTACTTCTGAGACAGTCAGACATAATCCCTTTTTTTTTTTTTCTCTGCGTAGAAATCCAACCCTCCGTGTGACCCTTTCGGGAAAACCTCTTGAAGATCCCTCATAATCAGCCCTGTTCTTTGACAGACTCCTTCTCCACAGCCACTAAGGCCTCCCTAATAAAGGTGTGCCGCACATCAATCAGAGAGGGTAACACTCTAAAAGTAGCCGCTTATCGATCAGATCAATAGCAGCCAAAGAAACCAGGTCACTTTTTTTTCTTTCTCTTTTTCTCGCAATTGTAGTGGAGGCTGCGAGAACGAGACGAACAACAACAGGTTAGATGAAAAGCGAGGCGAGAGAGGAAGAAAATATACAAATGTAGAGATCAACTTAATTTGAATAAAAAGTCCAAATATTGGAGCATGATGCTTCAGAAAGGCGCGGGGGTGAGGCAGAACAAAACGGGTGACGGCGGAGGGAAGGATGGGGCTCGGCTCCTATTATAGCTGCTGGAAAGTGGGAACTCAATCAGCGGCTCCGTGAGCAGCCTTTTGTGCTGTGGTGTAATGAGAACTGTGAGATTTTATTAAGAGAGAGCAATTGCATGTGCTCCTCATCAGAGTTTCTATTGTGGCGCCGGCCTCGCAGCGACGCCCGGGTAAGATAGAAACAAGGTATTTACCGTCTCGCATTTGCAAGAATAGACGGCTCGGTCGAAATGAGGTTCCGCTTTGTGGCGGGGGTCTCGGTTGTATCTGCCGAACATGATTGTCATGACATCCTCTTGTTCCGTGTCTTCCCTTTTCTCTCGCCGATTGTGCGGATCTTTGCCTTTTGCGAGTTCATCTCCTCTCTTCATTCCCCGGCCAATATCTTCCCCCCTCTACCTACCTACCTACCTCCTCCTCCTCCTCCTCAGAAGGTCAGGTGAGGAAGGACAGTGTTGTGATGTTGCGAGACGGTGTATGAGCTTGAATAGTGATCGAGCCAGCCTTGTCATTTCAATGCTGTTGCAGCTGGGTCCAGCAGGTCACAGGACATAAATAAGGCATGGAGGTGTGGACACGTCCTCCCCTCAGTCAGTGCGGATTTCTAAAGGTATAAAGGGCGCGTGGCTGATTGCTCTGTGTTTGCGTACGGCTTCATGGGAGGAACGGGATAGATTTTCTGTCTGTGTAGGTTAAATTATAACTCCCTCTCCACTTAGACTCAGGACGCCTATTAAGTCTGCGGTCAACTCTGCTGCAGAAAAATATCCGTCATGTCCAGACGATCGCACCTCCTTGACTTAGGTGTTGGCCTCCACACCACGAATATGACTTTCTATAATTCAGACCTGTTTTTTTTGTTTGTTTCTCAGAACACAGTTATCTGTGACTCAGAGCCTGGGTTTTAATGAGCTGCTTTCTGAGTAATGCACGGCCAAAGCAACACCAGGTAATGAACTGTGTCACACTGTAGCTCGGTAAAAACTCATCACACGTGGTTAGTCGACGGTGAAATGAGTCGGACACATTGTCAATTTCTGACATGAAGAAAAAAGAAGAAAAAAAAAAAAAAAACTCTGATTGTTTGGATAAAGAACTGTTTGTGACATGAGATACAATAAAG
The DNA here is from genome assembly GCA_016785265.1 of Paraplagusia blochii. Classification (NCBI taxonomy): domain Eukaryota; kingdom Metazoa; phylum Chordata; class Actinopteri; order Pleuronectiformes; family Cynoglossidae; genus Paraplagusia; species Paraplagusia blochii. Next base: position 166,925 of record JAFBJS010000447.1, read on the forward strand.
AACATTATATTTAAAAGGATGAGTGGATTGGAAAGGTGAGTGTAATTATCAAACTGTGGGTTCTATAGAAAAAAAATATATATATGTATTTTTTTTTTGCCAACTGTTGGAGTTGGAAAAAAAACTCTAGAATTACAGTTATGCGTAAAACAACTTATGTAATGAAGAATGTTTCAAATGTTTGAATATTTCCTTCTGTCTTTTTCAGCCTTTTCAGAAATGTCTTTAAATTGTTGGCCTTTAGCCCTAAACTGCAGTTTTCTTCATCTCATGAATTCTGGCATTCAGACACAGCTTTTTTTTATCTCATGCTTTAATCACATTTCAAGTCATTTTTTCTTTTTTAATAAATTGCTGTTTTTTTCTTTTTTTTTTTCCTACGTTTCATTTCCATCAGTTTCATATCGTTGCTGTAGATCAATCCAGATGATCCTATCTCTGTCTGGCCTTCAATCATTTTTGATGAAGTTTTTATTTACAACGCAGTACTTTACTAGTATTTCACTTGCCTATTTATTTAGTTTATTAATTTTTTTTATCCTATTCATAAAATTTGGACAGAATTCAAGTATTTCTAAGTATTTTTAAGAGTAAGTAATTGTTTCTGAATATACAGTTTGGGCGCCATTGGTGGCATAGATGTTAAGGAAACAGACTTGGTTGGTGAGCCCTCCGGAAGTTATGCGGGTCTGAGCAGTGTTATGATCAGGACATGCCAATGGCAACCTGGCAGCTGGTGGATTCAAACCTGAGACCTCTAGAGCACCCCCTGCTGCCCCTAGTGACACCTGTTAAATTCAAATCAAATAAGAAGCTTAAACCAATACCTTGCTCTCAAAGACTGAAGTATTGCTCAGACAGTATAATGGTTACAACGGTGGCGTAGCGGTTAAGGAAGCAGACTTGGGTCCTCAAGGCTTAAGGGTTGAGTCCACTGCCATAACGCTGCTGCGGTGTTCTGAACTGACCCGACCCACATAACTTCCAGTGGGCTCACAAAGCTCATAGTGTGGTGCAGTGTGATTTGGGTTGCAGCCGTGGAGATTGCACCAGGCTGTGACCCAGTCCCCAATGTGAAAAATGAATGAATACACAAATAATTTTCTGTTTTTCTTTTTAGAGTTCTAAAGCAGTGGTCCCCAACCATTGGGTCGGGGACCGGTACCAGTCCGTGGGTGAATTGGTTCTGAGCTACAGAGAAATAATGTTTCCTTTTGGCCCCATCTGGCTATTACTTCCACTTGATCCATACCCATATCAACAAAAGAACTTAATAATAGAATGGCTAGGATTCCATCATTAATAAAGCAACTATATTTGTTTAGGAAATATTTTTTTTTATTAGTGAAGACAACAACAATAAACTCAACAATAAAAATGAAGCAGAGTCATTGATACAAGATTCTAACTTTTTATACTGGTCTGGTAGCAGCACTTGAGAAATCCTTGTGCCCATGCACAATTAATTTGGGTAGGAAGATTTTATAGGTAGGAAAATATTTTAGAACACCGGAAATGTAATTTTATTAAAGGGTACTTATCTGCCACAACTTAACAACTGGTCCGTGAAAATAGTACGAGACATTTAACCGGTCCGTGGCGCAAAACATGTTGGGGAACACTAATCTATAGTATATATCTACATATTTACCATATGTGGCATGACAGGAAGATTTACAAAAAAAAAAAAAACAATTCAGTAGGTTTTTCTAAAGGATCAAATTAAATGGTTCAATTCTAAGGGCAAATTCCATGTTTCATGGACTTTTCGCTACGACAAATCCCTGACCTCTGTCATGGAGTTCAACGGCATCAGGGCCTCACTGTACTGTATGAAGTGTTGTGATCCCAGCGATTTATCAAGCATGTGTCAGTCACACTGCACACACACACACACACACACACACACACACACACACACACACACACACACACACACACACCCGGTCCTCACCTTTCAGAGGTGGCAACTCTTTAAAGAAAAGAAAAAAGAGAAAAAAAACGAAAAAAAAACGTGCTAAAACAGACACAAGTGGTTCAGAAAAAAAAAAAATGTTGGGTAAGAAGAGAATTCCTGATAAAATGGCAAGATTCATTACAAAGAGGACTGCAGAGGGAGGAGGCGAAGCGGGGGGAATCGTCAGTGTGTCATGTAAACCTTGTTAGAACTTGATTTCTGGGAAAAAGTGACAGGCCCAGCAGTTGACGATATGATAAAAATAGTTTGGTGTCACTAGCTAACAGGGAAATGAACAGCTGTCTCCTGTGGCAAAGTTCCATATTTTTGTTAAACCATCCAACTATTCTGTAACATACCTGGCTCTTTAATCTCCTCATCTCCCGTTTCCCGCTCTCCCTCCGCTACTGTCAGTCACACTGAGTGCAGTTACTAACAACAGAACTACTTTGTCTCTTGAACACGTAGAAGTTTGCCTGCTGAATCATTCCGTGTTGTTGTTTTTTTTTTTTTTTTTTTTTCCGGGATGACAGGAAAGCAAAGCTACTGTTTTCTGATAATGGGAAACCACAGAGAGGCACAATTATCTGGTCTGACCTGTTATTTATTTATATTCTTTTAAATGCGAAAAAGAGATAAAATAATAAAACTTGCTGTTACGGACTTTTTGCCTGCAACTTCATTTGACTGCAGGATCATTCTCTACCAAATTATAAGCTGCGATTATCACTTCTGACCTGATCTGGCTCCGTCTTAATGAATTCAAACCCATTCTACATCGCTCATAATCTGATAAAAGGATGAGAAACGATATCATGCCTTTGTCGCACAAATCCCGCCCGTAATCCATGTATTGTTTTTGCTCTGCTCCTTAAACTGTAACCGCTTTCCTTCGCTTCGTTTTCCAAACGTTCCAAACGAACCTCCTGGTCATTTGGCGAATGGAGGCAGAAAGAAAAACTTGTACAAACAGGAGGAAGAATTTAACTTGAGAGACACACTTAGCAAAGCGTGGAAGTGGATTATTCATATTCAGAATGTGACATAATCCCGAAAAAGACATGTTGACCGTCCAGTAAGTCCAGGCAGAGGCGGATAAACATGTGGTATTACATCCCCCAACGGGGAAGGGCGCACACACACCAAGACCATATGTGGTCCACTTCTGCAGTAATCCTATTTGACCACACTCCAGAGTAGAAGACATTTTAATAGTCCACAGCAGATTGACGGACGAAATGATGGGAGTTTGACATAAACAGATAAAACAGAGTGTTAAGGACAAATCCTCCGTTGATCTGCACGCCTGTTATCAAATCGTCAATCCATCAAGAGGGCGAAGCCCCCTGAAAAGAAGCCAAATGTTGTTTTTTTTTTTCTAGAATTTCTCTCCTAACCCTAACCCCAGCCTCTCTGCTTTTTTCTCCATCCTACATCACACTCCATCTGTTTCATTCCGCCGATGTAAAGTGATTGCTGTCGCGCATAATTCTTGCGACTCAAGCGAATGTTTGCTAAAAATGTGACCTCAGCCCGGGTCACCTGAAGCAGAGGTAAAGCCGCACGCGCCCATCCGCGGGGTAATCATTTGTCCCCAAAGTACATTGCAGGCTGAATCACTTCAAAACCCCCGAACTGTGTTTGTGTTTTTTTTTTTTTATTTTATGTGAAACTCCAGTCTTGCATGGCACCCAAGCATGTCAGCGTCAATAATACGCTTTGACAGACGAGAATGAAACGTAGAGAATAGGATGCATCGGTATGTCGTCAAGGAGACGGGTGATTTGGACTATGAGGTGTAGCAAACAGCTGGTGTTAATGGCAAATTCTGCTTTCTAAGAAAATAAAAACACAATTCTCCGTACAGTGGCGTGCTGAAGACGTTGCCTCAGCCCTGGATCCTCGCCTCTGATTGGCAGGGGCAGAGTCAGGTGTGGTTGATCCTAGGGGTCAGTTTGCTTACACTGAACACTGTACACTTGACCGTTTGCCACAGGATTCAATTTTGAAGCTGTTGGTTTAAGCTGGCGTGATGAACCGCCCCGTTGTTTGCACCAGGACACTGTCGATTTCGCAGGCGCCCTGTCCTGCAAAAATATTATAGCACTTTAGCAGAAGGGAAATTGTAACAGACAGATTACAGCTGTGATAATAGCGCACACTGTTTTGTACGCCGCACAAAAGGTAGAAAATCCATCGACGTGGAGGAGGGAAAACAAATGCGGGAAATAAAAGATATCAACTCCCACTTCACAATCCTGCAAAGCCGCGGAGCTTTATTGTGATGTGCTGACTGAGGGCTCAGAGCGACCTGCCTCTGGATTTGGAGCCCAGAGAAGGGGGGATCACACACTAAACACTGCTGCAGTCCTCTTCCTCTACCCTCCACGGAAACACATTCTGCATCGCGTGAACGCCGCAGTGCGATGACGTAAAATGGACAGCCGAAATCAAGAGGTCTGTCATTTCTCTCCTCTCTCTGCTGTTTGTTCTGTGCTAGTGCCAAATAAACTGGCAACCCACCAGATGGGTTAGTCTTTCCATCGCTGTTTAAATAACAGTTATCAACGCGACGGCACAAAAAGACAACAATCGGCAACGACTTTCCTCGTACGGTTCCTCGTTCCAACCTGACGCCAAAATTGACAGTTAAAACAACAGACTTTGTTTGCCTATAATTTTTACCAAAGCCCCACGATGGTTGACAGTGGGATTTTGTCTTAGCGTTGTGAGGTCATGCACATTAAGCAGCAGATTCCATAATAAACCAACAACATTTGTGACTCATAGAGTGGCTGTTATCGTGCCTGCTTTATTCAGTCTGCAAGAGATTGCAGATTTTTGGGGGTCAAGATACTCAATGGTGCCTCATGTGGCAGCCTGCGTGGATTGCAAAAGGTCCTACTGTCAATTTTTCCATTGTTTGACAAAAGCGGAAATACATTTTGAATGTTTTTTGTTTTCCTGAAAATCCTCTCATTAAATCTAACCGTGGGCTGTGACACAGCTTGTTTGCAGCAGAAAAAAAACTTCACAGAATTGTTGTTGTATGTGTCATAACGGAGTGTATCGGCGGCCAACCAAATGCAGCAAACAGACTTGAGTTCAACAGTGTGTTTCTAAAGCAGGGCAGTGGAGAGAGGGGGGGGGGGGGGCAGGAAGGGGGGGGGGGGGTCAGTACATAAAAAGGTTGAACACAGATGTCTGTGTCAGGGACGTTATGAATATAAATTGTCCAGCAGCCAAAAAAGAGAAATGTCCAACTCGGCTTCTTTCGGAAATGAACTATAACAACGGCTGTGTGTACAGAAGACATATAAAACAGGGAGAACAACAATGGAGCGGTCCGCAAGCACAGGAATCACAGGAATCACGGAGCTCAAGGTGCATTCCAATAGACTTGGAAGTCTGAACCTTCCATGTCCATGGAAATCCATATAATAAATAAAACAAATGTCAGGACATTTGTTCTTTCCTGATGGTTTTGGGGATAAAATGTGTGTTAAACGAAAGGGAAATCTTTGTCATGCGTTGAAAAATCATTGTCAATGCACAAGACAAATGTCCTCTGTGTTTAACCGTTCTGAGCGTCCAAGGAGCAATGAGTTTGGACGGTGCCATGCTCAGTGGTAACCTGGCAGCAGGTGGACTCAAACCCCTGACACCTTGCAGACCCGAATCCACTTCCTTAACCACTTAGCCATAACTGCACAAAAATATTGGGGTTCCAACTAGATATTCCTTCATCTTTATCTTCTCACACAGGGGCAGCAGTCTCCACAACTGCCACCCAAATCACACTGCAGTCATCCAGTGGTTGGTGTGTCCACTGGAAGGTTCTACGGAGACGCTGCGAGCAAATTTGCTTAGACACCGGTGCTGCAGCTTAAATGGTCAAAGTATTGTTCTACTCCTCTTATGTTGTTCCTCTTCAAAAAGAATCCAAATATTTTCCTTCCAGTTTCAGCCAGGATTCTTTTCTTTAAATATCACTTTGTTTGCTTTTTAAGCCAGTGTCTAGAAGTTAGACTATAGAATATTCTGAACGGAAAAAAGTACTTTCCTGAAGGTAGTATTCAACCGAAACCCTTCTCTGACCAGCTCTCTGAGGAAAGTCACTGAGGTGTAATTCCCCCAGAGGGTGGAGCACAGGTGGAGCACGTCAGGTAATCACAAGAGAGGGAGAAACAGAGGAGAACAGGTGGATGAGGTGAAGCTGATTGAGAGAGAAACTTCCTTAGGAAAAGTGGAGCAAGGGTGGAGGATGTTGCCTTCCTGTGGGTGGTGACCCCACTGGAATTTTGTAGGTCAGGACCAGGGTACACTCAGAGCAATTCTGGTAAAGTGGACTCGAACCTTAAACCTCGATGACCCAAGTCTGTATCCTTAACCTCTCACTACTCACATCTTTGAGGATCCAGGGAGCAGTGGGTGGGGATGGCGCCATGCTCAGTGGACTTTGGTGGCACCACAGCATTTGGTGGACTCGAACTTTGAACCCTACAGACCCATGTCCAGTTCCTTAACCACTAAGCCACCACTGTCACCACCTATCAACATTTTTTTTATATTTCTTCTAGGATTTTCTACTACTTCTAAGATCTCCCCTCTCACCTGCAGAGACCTAACAAGACAGAGACTAATTGTGCGTATTTCAATGACTATTCCCTAATGAGAGATTAATTTCTCTGACGAGGATTCCCCGATACATACAGAGTAGAAAACAGTTACTGGCACACGGTGCTGCACCCAGGGTCTGAACTGAAGCGTTCTTGCACCTGTTAACTCGTACGTCAGACCCGCTCTGAAGACTACAGAGTGGGTTTACAAATTAGTATCACACAAAACTTGTCTTGTGCTCAAAATAAAACCCGCTAATCAAATGTTACACCAGGAGGTTGCCTGCGGCGTGCCCCAAAACAAAGACTGGTACAGACGGAGAGACACAACAGAGGCCGGTGCAACAACACACTCACAATTCATATTCACAAAGCACAAGGGCGGAGACAAAAAAACAAAAAAAAAACACTGACTTTGGCTGTAAGTGTCAAAACAAATGCTAAATGTCTCTAAGTTCATTTCAGTTTAGAAAGAATTCATGAAATATGTGACAAGTCGATTAGATAAATATATGAGCAACATTCATACAATTATGATTTAATTGTCAAAAAGTGAAAACATCTCAACATGTTCATTATTTCATCTGCTTCTTTTCTATATTTTCATTTGACTCAGTGTAATTCATCTTGGAGTAAAAAAAAAAATAGTAATTACTGATTTGAAAAAAGGACTAAAATGACCATTAAAATGTGGTTTCATGGTGTAGCAGCGGGCGTGTCTGCCTTAGGAGCGAAATGAGCTGGGTTCAATTCCCAAAGGAGACACAAGGTAATTGTTAATCCTACTTTTGTTAGTCGCTTTGATTAAATGTATGTATATATATATGTGTGTGTATATGTATATATATATATATATATATATACATACATATATGTGTGTGTATATATGTGCGTATATATGTATATATGTATGTGTATATATGTGTAAATATATATGTAATATATGTACATTTAATCAAAGCGACTATGTATGTATATATGTATATATGTATGTATGTATGTATGTATGTATGCATGTATGTATGTATGCATGTATTTATATGTATGTATGTATTTATATATGTATATATGTATACATGTATATATGTATATATATATGTGTGTGTCATATCAACTGT
>JAFBJS010000449.1:9279-23567 GCA_016785265.1 Paraplagusia blochii
GATGTGTATAAGAGACAGCTAAAAGCTGACGCGGCCCTTCGGTAAAATGATAGTGTGGGTGGTGAAAACTAAATATCCGAAAATATTTAGGACTCACTGTATTTGGAGTATTTCGTTAGCCTGGCAACGCCATCACACCAATGGCAAAATACTTCGTACCAACCATTCGAAAAACAGGTTTGGAAAAGTACTAATCCGTTTACATTTTGTTAATGAAATACAGTAGTTCAGCAAAAAAAAAAAAAAAAAAAAAAAAAAAAAAAAAAAATTAAATAAATAGAAAATAACAAACAAAACAAAACAAAAAAACAAAAAAATGATAAATGAACAGAGACCGTTTTCCCTTCGATGTAATTTAAACCCGAGTCAAAATGTACTCTATATAATCATATTTTTTTATATTATTTTGGGGTCCTTAAATGCACATTACATTGAAGCCCACACATAGGGTGTTGCCAGAATATAAGGCAGAATGTTAATTTATAAAAAAAAATAAATTCTAGGTTTTTAGGTGAGTCTTATAGTCCAGATAATACGGTTGGTAAAATGAAACTGATCTATTCCTAAAACTACTTAAAAAACTGACCAATAACTACTCACTTACAGGGACTTGGGTAAATGTAATTTGTCAGACTCTAACTCTACTCAACTGAACATCAAAAGTTTGAACTTACTGCCTGAGTTGATATAAGAGAACATGTATTTGAAGTAAAAAAAAAAGTGCCTTAAATTCAATCACCAGCGTGAGAAGCTCTTCTGCTGTAACTAAGACAATCTGTGGGCACAGCGGGGGCTTCAACAGGCGCCTCCTGCAGGAGCGGCAGAAAGTCTCCATCCATCTATCTCCTCCTTCTTCTCCTCTCCCTCTCTCTGCGTTGGCCCTGGGCTCTGTCTCTTCACCCCGACTCCCTCCTTCACTTTCAGTCACACCCTCTGATTCTCATTCCTGCACCTCCCGGCCTCCTCCCCTCCCTCACACTCGCCTCCCCTCCTCTTCCTTCCCCCTCCTCTCTCTGAGGCATCAGCGTACGCGCTTCATTCTCTTTCTGCACAACTTGCTGTTGTTTTTTGAGTGATGTGCAGCTGATGGCGAACGCTGGGCGATGACAGATGGATGTGACAAGCAGATGGTTTTGCTTGTCGTCTCTTTAATCACATAAATTCAGTCGGCCATGAAGCTCGAGCTTTGTCTTGTCAAAGCAACACAAAGTGGAGACAAATTTATCCAGCGTGCTGCGGATTTTGATACGGAAAATGTTCAGGCGTTTTGTGCAGAGTCTGAGGCTGTAAACCAGGGTCTAGGTGGTGAAAACAGGCCTGTGGGCTGCTGGGCTGGCTGATTTGCTTGACTGTTTATCGACTGTTTATGTGACTGTGATGATGTCGATTTGGGGGGAAACCCTGGTTTAACTTTTAAAGTGTTCCTACTGAAAGAACGCTTGTTGTTGTTGTCGAATGCTGAAAAGTTTGGCTCATATTGTATGGATAAATGAATATATGTGTAAATGTTCTGTATATGTATTTGTACATGTAGGATCGCTAACCACTATTAGTTCCCCGGTCAATCAGTTTAAAGGCCCAACAGTGACGGACCTTCGTAATACTAAAATAGTAGGACATTTTTACCCTCTTTATAAATCAATATATATATATATTTATCAATAATAACCACAATAATATTATTATTAATAATAATGAAAGCAAAAACAACAATAATAATCATGTGAATACTAGTAATACTTGAGGAAATTACTGACACATGGCAGATGTACTCTTAACAGGGCCAAGCATTGGGTTTCACTTGGAATTCAACACAGTATAAATATATCTAAACACACACATATACATATATTTTAATGGATTAATGGATCATATACACATATACTGTACATATATTCATTACTTTATCTTTATATATCTTTATTCTTGATTACGTATACAAAAGTAGGAAAGTTGCTAACAAGCTTTGCACATACTGTGTATATATATATATATATATATATATATATACAGACTATCTATCTGTCTATCTGTCTGTCTGTCTGTCTGTCTGTCTCTAACCATCCATCCATCCAACCGACCAACCAATATATGTATATAAATACACTATATATGTATATGAACATTTGAACAATTTTATGTTTTTATTGAATTCAATATATAGTATTATATATTCAATATATATACATATATACATACATATATACATATATACATGTATGTATATATGTATATATGTACATATATACATATATATGTATATATACATATATGTATATATACATATATATGTATATATAAATACATATATACCTGTCTCTTATACACATCTTGGGGACAATACCACAAGACTTGGCGGTAGATATATATATATTGAATATATAATACTATATATTGAATTCAATAAAAACATAAAATTGTTTTTATATATTGGACATAAATATTCATTATAATATAATGATGTGTAGAATCAGCTGCTGTGTTTGCCACACTGACGCTGTATCTTAATCAATTTTGTCTATGCCACTTAAGGCAAACTCAGGCCTGGGGGCCAATACTGGCACGTGGTGTTATTATAATCGGCCTGTGAGATCTTATCAAACGTGTACTAGAGTTGACCTGCCATTATGTAGACCTATATACTGGGAGAATGTGGCTCAAACCTATGTCGCCAAAGCGGGTTTTTAATTCTGGTCCGATAACAATTTGAGTTTGACAATTCTGGCTAGCATATTCCGCATATTTCTAGTATTTCTCTGTTGGTTCCATTGTTTTTGTTGCTTAACAGAGTTCAGAAGCTAGTTACGAAGCTGGATCTTGATAGCCAGGGCTTTAGGGTCTTTGTGGTCCAACTTCTACCTGCTGTTTAGAGAGTTTTGGGTTCTATTTCAAAAGATTAACAGTCTGAGTCTGAAAGAGATTCTTCTTCTTTGTCTTCCGTCCGAGTATCCAGACCCTGGGAGGACATGGAGTAATGGTAGGGCAGCTGTGATAAGTGAGAGGAGGATGATAATGATTTGTAACACGGCATTACTATCTTCAAGTGGAGACTTACCGGCGAATATGCAACTCTCAGGGTAACAGAAAGAAAAAAAAAAATAAAGCTTAGATCCAAAGACGATAGATCTGCGAGGAGACTTGCAGTTGTCACTGTGCAGACGGCTCTAATCGAAAGTGAAAAAGCCTCAGAGGTTCAGCGGGGATGGATCAGTTAAAGGTCAGAATATTTCACTGTGCCTCTTACCTCGACTGGAAACAATTGATCAATTGATCAAACTTGACACACAATTAGAGGGAAAAGCTCTTCATATCCGAGAAAAAAAAAAAAACACAATGTTGTTTAATCTTGTACCGATGAAGTTTCAAGGAAAATCTGCGGCTTGATCCTAAATTAGCGCGGCCCTGTTTTGAGCTAAAAACATCGAGACAAAATCTTACAGAAGCAAAGCTCCCGCCCCAGAAAAGAGTTCTTTCGGTAAAATAAATGAACTAATTAACATCCCGAACAATCTGCCGCTCGGCATCGTCTGATAAGGGGTGACGTACCACCCACGCGGACCACCGCCCCCCCCCCACGGTCACATCCAGTACCACTGCATCCTGTCCTCACATTAACGTAAAGATCCTTTCGCTGTATAGAGATAACGTCATAATCAGTTCATCGGGTTTTTTTTCCAGTAATACCATTCGTCACGACGACTCTGATTTCCTACCTGCGAGGTGATTGTGGCACGGTCAGACTGACTGTAGAATAATTAACTGTCAATTAAGGAGAGTAATTGTTTCATGATATGTTTTGCCCCCGGAGACGAGATGAATGTGAACCCAGACCGTCGCTGTCAGAGCTGGTTTTAGGTGGATAAAGAAAAGAAAGACATTTTTGTAGACGTAACGGATGCAGACACTCGTGAAAGTGTGATAGAAACATGAAAGTTGAGAGGTTTTTTTTGTGTTTGTGCGTTATTTCAGTAGAAAACTTCCGATAAAGATGACTGAAACGACCAAACCGGAGTAATGCATCCTTCATTATCCCTGAACCCAGCCTACGCTCTCTACCTCTGCCTTCAGGAGGCAGTATGCCGCCGCAAGGTCCACGTACCTGTCTGCAGTGTTGGTTACTTGTAACGCGTTACGTAACAAAAACTACTTTTCTCGGTAACTAATAACGTAACGCGTTACTTTTCCCATTCAGTAACGCCGTTATTGTTACTGTGGTTTAAAGGGGCTTGTTACTAGTTACTATCTGTGGTCCAAAGGGACGATTTGTCCCGACCGCAGAAAGAGGATTGTGTCTGCTGCCTGTCAGTCATAAGTGAAAGACGGCCGTGCACATTAACTGAACCCATGCATTGAAAAGGAGCGATGATTGGTTGACATAGGTTAACATATCAGGCTAAGCCAATCAGGAAGAGACCTGGGCGGGTCTTCTTGCCTTATAGGGAAATAAACAGTCGCACGCACGCACGCACGCACGCACGCACGCACGCACGGTACAGCAGACTACACTACACTTCATTATGATAGTTGCTACAGAACACAACACTCAACTTTTTTAATGTGTTTTTTAAAGTAAAGTAACTAGTTATTAGTTACTTTTATGATTTAGTAACTAGTAATGTAGCTAGTTACTTTTTCAGAGCAGTAACTAGTAAAGTTACTCTTTTAAAGTAACTTGCCCAACACCACATGCCCGCAAATATTAACACGCTCGGAGATGAGCTTTTATTTTTCACTCGGATCAACATTCATCGGTGCACGCAGGGGGCAGATGAATGGCCGTGTCCACCGCCAGCGACACCGGCGCCGTCACTTGCAAGTGAAGGAGAGAAGAGCTCAGTCAGTGAGGAGAGTGATGAAGAGGAAATCAAGCTGAGAAAATGGAGGAGGAAAAACAAAATAAAAGGAAGGCAACATGAATAAAAACATACAGACACCGATTTGGTGGTTCAGGATTGGTGGGGCGGGGACTCCCAGGAGCCATTGATAGAATTGTGATTGGCTTTGCCGTCTAATGGTCAGACTGAAGGAGTTTCCTGAGAAAGTATCCATCTATTTATAAGCAACGTTTTTCACACTATAACTGATTATTTTCTGGCTTCATTTTCTTTTTTTTTATTAGGAACAGAAAAGAAAACAAACTCCAACACACAACAAAATGTGAGCTCGGCATTTGAACCATCACCAAAGTGAACAAGTGGGCGGTTCTAGGAGAAGTGACGATGCCTTGCTCAGTGGACCTCAGTGGTAACTTAGCAGTAGGTAGATTTGAACCTGGAACCCCCCAGAACCGAGTATATTTCCTTAACCACACGGCAGACATGGGGACTTGAGTCTGAGACTTGGACTCGAGGCCTATAGTACAGCACAGTACTTACTTTTAATCCAAAACAACACAGCCATGCAGTATTATCTCAGATAGCGTCTAATATGAAAACTTTCAGCTATTTGAGACTTGAGACTTGACCTGGACTTGGGACGAAAGACTCGAGACTTGACTTGGACTTGGAAAAAGTGACTTGTGAACATCTCTGCCACTCGGCCACATATTGTCCGCCATATTTGTCTATACCTCCATCTGTCTATTTCAGTGGGGCGTCTAAAATATGGACAATGCAAAAATGCAGAAAAAATTGGTTTGTTTTTACTTTGGGCTGGGGTAGGTAAATATGAGAGATTTCCGATGCTAGCGGCCGTTCAATATTATCGCCCCGATATTAGCAAAATTACGTGATATTGATGAAATTGATATATACTTTTTTCCTCTGATATTAAAAATATGTGATATCGATATTGGATTTGGACAATATGAACAAAATTGGATTGTGACAAAACATAATATCGCTAGTAAATATTTTGACCCACTGTCCACAATTGTTCCTTAAACCTGACAAACGGGCTGGGTCAGAATAAGATAAGTAGAGCATTTGTGTGAAGATAAATTGCAGGTTGAAGTCATGCAATAAAGGCTAAAATGCTATTAGCATTTTCTATGTTTTCCATTGGGGAAATGCTGGCGTTGCAGGGAAACGGTTGAATAATATAATTGGGAAAACGTTTAACACACAATTTCATTTTTTTTGGACAGAAAAGCCAAACTCAACATTGACTATTTTCACTCAATATTATCACTTCTCTTTTATTCGTCTCACAGGAACTAAAGCAGTGATTGAAAAGCGCCGCGTTCTCCATTTTGTCGGTCTCGCAGCCCGTGGTGTCCACACGAGGCACTTTAAACAAACTAAAATGTGGTCCTGATGGAGTGGCTGGAGGCTGATGGGAGCAGGCGAGCGTGAGAAGGGATGGCTGGACGGACGGATACATGATAGACAAATGGATGAATGATGGAGAGATAAATGGATAGGTAGATGAATGGCCGGGTGGATGCGCAGACGGATCCGTTGATGGACTGATTATCTGAAAGATGGGAGAGAGGCAGGAGAATAGCGAGATGGACGCTGTAGATTGTCATCAGATGAGCTGATGAATAAATGGACAGGCTGATAGTGGTAGAAGGTAGCGGGGAGATTGATGGGTGCCATCCTCTGTGGACCACCTGCCTCCTCGGCATTTAAAAAGAGCAGGTCGTCGTCTGTGAGAGAGGCAACGGAGCTCAAAATAAACTCAAAAACAACTCCATCCCCGTCTTTTTTCCACTTCACCTTCTCCACACCCCCTCGCATCCTCTCCTACCCTCACTACAAACATTTCCTGTGTAACAGGGTACTTGAATTTGACATTTGTCTGAGCGAGAACATTTGAAAACACAGCAACAAACACTGGGATTCAGACAGTTTTTTTTCTTTCTTTATAGATGAGTTACTTTATAGATCCGTTCTTTTAGAACGTAGAACTGATCACAAAATGTGATACTCTGAAATAACGTAATACGTTACATGAAATAATGTAAAACCTGTCATGAAATAACATGATACTATCAAGAAATAACATGTGACAAATCACAAAATAACGGATAACATATTCTGAAACAATGTGATACAAATCACGTAATACGTTACCTGAAATAACGGAAAACGGATCACAAAATATCGTAATACTTTCACAAAGTAGCGTAAAACGGATCACAAAATAACGTGATACTATCACGAAATAACGTAAAATTATCACGAAATAACGTAAAATTATCACGAAATAACGTAAAATTATCACAAAATAACGTGCTACTATCACGAAATAACGTAAAATTATCACAAAATAACGTAAAATTATCACGTATAACCTCAATAACATTTTAGAAATAAGGTGATACTCAATCGTCAAATAATATAAAACTTATTAAATAACGTGACACTATTACGAAATAACGTGATATGTATCACAAAATGAAGTAAAACTTATCCCAAAATAATGTGATACTATCACAAAATAATGTGAGACAATTCACAAAATAACGTATAACGTGATGCTATCGCAAAATAACTTTACACGTATTACCTTAATAACATGTCACAAAATAACGTGATGCGAATCACCAAATGATTATGATTAATGGAAATTATTACGAAATCACGTGATACTATTACGAAAAAATGTGAGATGTATCACAAAATAACGTAAAACTGATCATAAAATAGCGTGATACTAAAACGAAATAACGTGATACATAGCACGTTATTTTTTTTTTAATCAGTTTTACGTTATTTTGTGATACTATCAGAAAACTTTATACGTTTAATCCCTCAGGAGTTCCTTGTGGGAAATTAGGAAAACGATAGTTAAAACATTTCTTGTTTGTGGTTGCTTTTATTGTGATGGTCTTGCTGTCCTACAGCATAAAGATGACAGGGTTAGGGTCCATGGTTTGATTCCTGTGGTTTCTGTACTGTGTAGGTCAGACATGTCAACTGATCTCAGTCATTGGACCAGTGGTTCGCAACAAAAAACTCAATGTTGTTCAATGTAACATTCAGTAACACGTATGTAACTATACTCTTGAAGTTAATCTTGAAACTTGTTTTGGCAATAAAAGTTATTATTAGTATTAATTATTCCGTTTTCAACCTTATTTTAATAGCTCTAGTAAAGGCCTTGGACCCTCTAATCAGTTTTGGGACACGACCCTCCAGTTGAGTATCACTACTCTCAATCTGGTTGTGAAAGACTGTTTCGGTAACAGCCTGATCAGTTCCAACCCTCTACGAAAGGATTAAAACTACTGATTCCCCAAAATTCAGCAGTGAAATTAATTTGGTTCCAGCAACTACACATGTCAGTGTCTGCGAGACAAAAAGCTGTTTTTGTCTCGCTGCCTGTTTGTCAGGTTTACAATGTTGTCCAATTAAAATGTTTCACTCAAACACTACTGTCACTGCAACAACAGTTCCCTCCTTTCCTCCTCTCATCTCCTGGATTCCTTTTTTTTCCCTCCATTGCAACTATGTCTGCGTCCTACCAAGGAGGCGGGACACACAGGTAGGACGCACACCTCCTTCTTGCGCCTCCTCACGGTCATCCATCTGCATTCAAACACACTTATGTTAATGTGCTGCCGGGTGTACGGCTGTTTGCTCTTGGGCTCTTTTAATATCAGCAGTATTGATCGTTGCTTCATTACAAATAATGGCGCAGATAAGTGTTATCTACTGTTGAGAAATGAAGAACATACAGTCAGACAGATAAAAGTGTAGACTCTGCACAACGGCAAAAGTAAAAGGTGGGGAGAAAAAAAAAAAAAAAGAAAGAGAAAATCAATAGAAGGTAAGCAGTTTTAGCCCCACCTGAGAGAAGTTCGGAAAAACTACCACGTTGCCTTTCTGGAAAAGGCTGAGGTATTTAAATTAGTGAGGTTGATGCTGAAAGGCAGTTCTTGTTGCACTTCCTCAACACAGCACATATTTTTCTGTAGCGTCGTCCAGAGCTGCTCCGTACTTTGGTGGAGGCAACTTTTGTAACAAATAAATATTGCCAAGTTGCTCAAATGTTATTAATTCATTTTTGTTGGCAGTGGGGGCCTATCACAACATAACGTGATACGTATCATGAAATACCGTAAAACTTATTGCGTAATAATGTGATACTATCACAAAGTAACGTGATACGTATTCCAAAACGTGATACGTATCATGAAATACTGTAAAACTTATGGCGTAATGACATGATACTATCGCAAAATAAGGGCAAACATATTAACAAATAATGTGATACTATTATGCTACTATTACACTCTGAGCAACGTCCCAACCCACAAAATAACGTTATACTGTCACGAAATAACGTAAAACCTATCACGAAATAAAGTAATACGTCTCACAAACAACATAAATCTAATCATGAATTAACGTGATACGTATCACAAAACAGCATAAAACCTAAAACGAATTAACGTGATATTATTACAAAATAATGCAAAACTTATCACAAAATAATGTGATACGTATTCCAAAACGTGATACGCATCATGAAATACTGTAAAACTTATTGCGTAATAACGTGATACTATCACAAAATAACGTAAAACATAGCATCAGATAATGTGATACTATTATGCTCTGAGCGTAGCAACATCCAAATCCACGTAATAAATAACGTGATATTATCAGGAAATAATGTAAAACTATCACAAAATAACTCAATACCTATCAGGAAAAACGTAAAACTTATCACGAAATAATGCAAAAGTTATCACAAAATAACATAATATGTATCACAAAATAACGTGATACTATCTTGAAATAATGTAATACCTATCACGAAATAATATGATGCAGACCAAAAAATATCGTAAAACTTATCATGAATTAACGTGATATGTATCACAAAACAACATAAATCTTAAAGCGAAATAACGTGATATTATAATGCGATGTGTCTTACGAAATAACATTACACGATCACAAAATAACGTAAAACTTATCACGAAATAATGCAAAAGTTGTCACAAAATAACGTAATATGTATCACAATATAATGTGTGATGTGTATCACAAAATAATGTCAAACCTATCACGAAATAATGTGATACATCACAAAAAAACGTGATACTAAGACGAAATAACCTAAAACTTATCACGAAATAAAGTAATAGGTCTCACAAAATAACATAAAACTAATCATGAATTAACGTGATCACAAAACAACATGAAACTTAAAACGCATTAACGTGATATTATTACAAAATAATGTACGAAATAGTACGAAATCATGTGACACTAGGACAAAATAACGGAGAACTTTTTACGAAGCAATGTGATACTATCATGAAAAAAAAAACTTATACTTATTACGAAATAGCATAAAACTTATTACGAAATAATATGATACGTACCACAAAATAACGTAAAACTTATTACGGATGAACATGAAACTTAGGCCATATTTTTTTTTAAAAATGTCGCAGTAATATGCTTCCCTTTTACAATAAATTGTAAAAGATGTAGCTAAAAAAAACCACCAAAGTTTACAAATTGTGAAAACAGAAACTGATTCTCCATGTTAATCAGTAAAACCTGGACAGAAACATTGTTACAATGTAGAACTTTTTTTCCACACTGTAGCTTTTTAATATTTCTTTCTGTGACCGCAGTGAAGCTGCAGCAGTGATGCCTGCGTGTCTGTCCTGGTCCAGCAGTGCAATGCAATTTTTATAACAAGGATCACTCACATCCACACTCACATGGTCAACCAGCCTGTCCTGCCTACAGAATATCTGCTCTGCTACACTGCAGAATCTCCTCAATTCTTTTTTTCTTTTTTACCTATTTATTGCACACATCACAGTAAAACCATCGGCTGTAACACAAACACAACTTCCTGTCTTTATGTAAATGAGGCCTGTGATCTTTTACTTCCTTCCCGCTGCTCGTCTCTTCACCTGGTATCAGTCAAGCGATGGTCTCCTTGGAGCTGAGCAGCATGGAAACCAAAATGTCTTCTCTCCTCTCCGGCTAATTTTATAACGGCACAACACTTTCCCTGCAGCAGTTCTGCACCTACTGCACAGAGGCCGAAGTGTGAGATGACCACCAGCTGACCACGTCTGAAGCTAAGCTCTTATTAAGTGATCGTAAAATTATAAAAAAAAGGAAGAAAATCTCGGTGGAACATGAAGTCAGGACGACATAAGATATCAGTCCAGTGACTATAAAAGGCAACATTTCACCATCCTCACTGTAAGAAGAAGTTAAAGATTCTCTTGAGGAGAGACAAGGATGGACAGGATAAGGAATGAGGTGATTAGAGAGACAACATAGACAGGTAGGACAGTTTGAAACGGTTTGGACATGTTCAGAGAAGAATGATCCTAGAGATAGAGCTACCAGGTAGGAGACAAAGAGGAGATTGATGGATGCAGTGAGGGAGGACATGGAGGTAGTTGGAGACAGAGTAGAAGATGGCGAGGACAGGGGGAGAGGATGAAAAAGGATGATTCACTGCGGCAACCCTTGAAAAAAAGGACAAGCGGAAAGGAAAAGAGGAAGAAGACAGAGACATCTATCTGCTGCTCATACTGTATGAGTGAATCAAAGGGGTTGAACTAGATAAAGAAGAAGAAGAAGAAGAAGGTGGTGGTGGTGGTGGTGGTGGTGGTAGGAGGTGCAGAGATGTTGACAGAAACGATGAGAAAAATCCTCATCAAACAAAAACAGATTTCGTTGACAATTGCTCCATTCTGTGATCAGACGGGGAAGAAAAGGCCACGACGTCAACATGTTTGGACCAGGAAATGTCTGGGCAGACGTGGTCAGTCTGGTCCGTCTGTTTGCAGATGGTTTTTAGTCCAGTTTATTGGGAGGTGATGGTGCTGTCTCTTATACACTGAACGACAAAAAAGAGAAAGACAGGAGACAGAGCAGGAGATGGAGGAGTAAAAGATGCTGAAATTCTCTTTAGGAGAGACAAGGATGGACATGATCAGGAATGAGGACATTAGAGGGACAACACAGACAGGAAGATTTGAAGAAAAAAAGACAGATTGAGATGGTTTGGACATGTTCAGAGGAGGGACGGTGGATACATTGGTAGAAGAATGTTCCTAGAGATGGAGCTACCAGGTAAGAGACGACGTGGAGATTGATGGAGTGAGGGAGGACATGGAGGTAGTTGGAGTCAGAGTAGAAGATGGAGAGAACAGGGGGAAGATGGGAAATGTTGATCTGCTCTAACCCATTAGTAAAGGACAAGACGAAAGGAAAAGAAGAGATTTGAGATTTTAAAATGTAACTTTATTAACTTGGTACAAATCAGAGATGATCCACTGTCTCACTGTCCAGCAACATTGGACCAGAACACAGTAACCAGAGACCAAAACAAGCTGAAACATGATACAATGGTCACATCATACAGAACTGGTCTTTTCCCTTCCACTCCGACACCACTGATGTTCAGGCTCCTCGATGATGAGATGTTGAAGGAAGGCCACACTAAACATCGAGGAGCATCTTCTTCGCTTTAGCAACCGGATTCTTCAGTCTGGAGACCTCTTGGTCGGTCAAGTTGGCCTTACGTCCCATGAAATGTCTGGCAGAGGTGTGAAACCCTTCTTGATTTGGGAAATGTTTCTGTAAAATCACATTCTTGCATCCCTTATAATCCAGTGCTTCTCAAAGTGTGGGGCGGGCCCCCCTGGTGGGGCGCGGGACGTTGCCGAGGGGGGCGCATGTGACCCTGGGGAACATGTTTTTTTTCTGCCGTACTACAACAAAGTGTAATTGGGGGGGTGGGGTAACGCGTTACCCATTGCGAAGCACTGCCTTAATCTAAGGGATCCTCAATTGTTCAGTGCCCAGAACCAAAGAGTGAGCTTTGAACCTGTTGTCAGGGAAATTATCCATACATCCATGACGAAAGGACAGTGGTGGCCTAGTGGTTAAGAAACTGGACTGGTCTCCGGAGGGCTACAGGTTTGAATCCACCAACTGCGGAGTCACTACTGAGGCCCACTGAGCATGGCACCGTCCCCACTCGCTGCGCCCCGGTAGCTGAAAGCTGCCCACTGTTCACTTTGGTGATGGGTTAAATACGGAGGTGACATTTCAATGTGTGCAGTGGTGTGAATCCCAGTGTCACAACGACAAGGAGTTCGCTTTCTTTTCCTAAGACGGAATTCTCTTTGCCGCTCCGGGACGGATTTTGCAGTATCCACTCCATATTTAAAAGGAGTATATCGAGAGAATTCCCTTTCTTCGTCAAGGGAAAGTGTCGTATCGCTTGGATTTTATGTTTTTTCTCTGCCTAATTGAAACAAACTTTATTCAAGGAGAGGTCTGACATCACTTCCTTTATCGCTTACGATATTTCGTGTCCTGATGAGCTGTCGCACCGCACTAATAATATTCCCATTGGCATTGCCCAGGATTTTTTTTTTTCTTCCCCCTTTTCGCTACCATCCTGACACTCCAAGGTCTCCTTCAGATCATCACCTCAGTGACCTGCTGCCAGATTGCTCTGCAGGAGTCCATAACTCAGAGTTATGACAAACGCCATTAGCTTCGGCCACAGTAACAATCCTCAAAATCGCAAAGTAATCCATTACTTTAAAGAATCAAAATAGGGTTTTTTTTGTATGGACGTGCGCTGGTGGATCATCGAAATACTTCATGAAACTCTACCATCATCAGTCGCCTCTTTGTTCCTCGCGCGACCGTCACGCGTCTCCTTACTTGTCAGAATTTATGCCGCTGTGACCTTCAGCGCTAACAGTAACTCTGTGATCATCCTCACTCTGTAGTTTTCTCTCCGTCCTTCCAGCGCCAAATAAATCAAGGTTTTTATCTGACACTATCCTCTCGTCCTCATCTTCGCTCGCGTCCCTAAATACCGCACCACACAGCGAGGAACCTGATCGCGTCAACGTTGAGATGACTAAATGAAAAGAAAAACAAACACTCAACGATGAAAAGAGTATTTCTTTTATTTTTTTTAATCCAAGTTTCTTTGTCTGTAAATCTGGGTCACTTGAAAAAATGTTTTCCAGGAAAATGTCAACCCTTCTTGGTTGATACGTAGATCAGAGTCTTTTGTCTTGAACCTTCTTTTAATGTTGGTTTTTTGTAGAATGGATGTAGTACACACTAAACCAGCCACTAGGGGGCACTATCCTGTGTTATTTTTTATTTATTTTTTTGCTGGTCCCAAGCCCGGATAAATGGTGAGGGGTTAGGTTAGGGTTAGGAAGGGCATCCGTAAAATGGACAGGATCAGGAATGATTAGATGGACAACACAAACAGGAAGGTTTGGACAAGAAGCTAGAGAAGACAGATTGAGATGGTTTGGACATGTTCAGAGGAGGGACAGTGGATACATTGGTGGAAGAATGATCCTAGAGATGGAG